>JABSTQ010009660.1:0-202500 GCA_013358835.2 Ixodes persulcatus | reverse complement strand
GGCATTGCACGTGCTTGCACTAGCGCAGGAAGTTGAAGTATCTTCACTCTGGGTTGTAAAAAAAATTCCACCAGGTAGCGACACCCAAACTTCTCGCCGCGAATAGGCCAGGGGTCTCAAACTCGATTGATCGTGGGGACCCTGATAGCCCACACCAAAAATGTCGGGGACTAACTTTGGGGGGGCGAGGGCGGAGGGGGGAGGGGGGGGGGGTAATTTACTGGAAAAAAAAAAGAAACAGCGATGGGGTTACACGATGTAAACCAGCTGAGTCTTTCAGCGACACCCAGAGATTTCTTAAAGATGGGATCTGGTGCTATTTGCGTTTTGTAAAATAGTCCTTTTGCCACTTCCGTCTTTAGCTTCGATTTATTCGTACAACTACTTCTGGTTCGTATCTAGCATGATTACATGATTCAAAACACCCCCATCCAGCCAACGCGCTGGATCTGTTCAATACAACTAGAAACCAAGCACACAATCGTTACTATTTCGCTCGATTCAATCGGGAAGTATCCGAGTTTAATATGCTTCGAAAGAACTTCTTTTCGTATGGTAGTTTTTGTTTTCCTACCGATTTTTATAGCAGATTAAGGAGAAAATACTTGGGTATTAACGTTATAGATCACGAAACAATCCTCACTCAGAAAAAAACAAAACAAAGGCAGATTAGTGCCAAATATGTTGAAACTGCATAGGAGCAGCGCTACGTTTCCAGTGGAAATGAACAGACAGAAAGGGGTAAGTATTTATGGCGCATGCAGCGCTCGAGGCATATGAACGGGAGCTCGCAGCCACAAAACATTTTTGGGGCCGCGTGTTTGAAACCCCCGCTAGAAGCGGTAATGATATTCATCGCTTCTATTCCCACTAGCGCATTTGTAGCCACAACTTTCACTTTTTCATCCACGCTATATTCGTGCATCTTTGCCGCAAGAACGGATGGGAATTTTTCCCGGTGTCCCCAACCTGTCACGCGCGTATGACCGATTTTCTCTTTAAAATAAAACACAACACAACGCAATAACAGACGGGGAGGAACCCCAACACAAACGCATTTGTTTCCATCTCTTCTTCTTCTTTTTTTTTAGCGCGTTTTTGTATTAGCATGCCGGACCTTTACCAGCCCACCTGCGCACTCACGATTGATTACTCTTCGTGCTTTCCGGGTACCCTTATTCCAGCGACTATCGATGATCTAATACGAGCCTGGCAGCGTCGAAATAACTGATGCACACAAAGGCTCGCTGCCTTTTCTCTCTATATACTCGATATTCAAACGCAATCGATGATTGAGTAGAGACAAAGCCAACTAGCGTTTCGTCTACCCATTAATCATCCCAACCAGAGCTCCGTGCTCCGACTTCCCTCTCCCGTCTCCCTCTCTCCCTCAGTTGCTACCCGTATACAGTCAGCGACAGCTTGAGGAACGCGGGAGCGCTTCATTATGTTCACGCGTCTCTGCTTCGAGGATTGGTGCTTCGGCCTTTCTCAGACCCTAACGCAGCGATCTCATTGGCTGTGGGAGCGACGTCGAGATACTCGCAAGTTCGCCACGCCCAGCACTTATGGGGTTGTCGGTGACTATGCGGAACGCAAGTCCGTCTGCTTCTTACGCGGGGGTTTGCGGTGACGTCAGAACGCCGAGCTCTGATTGGCTCTGATTGGAAGGGCGGTGGGTATGGACCCGAAGGCAGCTAGCATTGAGGTCTACCCACTCTATCTTTCCAATAAGAGCCAATCAGAGTTCGGGATTCTGACGTCACTGCAACCCCCTTTGCAAGAAGCAGACGAAACTCTTCCGCTCCGCATATAGATGTTCCTCGAAAACTCTAATGTATTGTTCACAAAGCTTTGGTATGTGCACTCTCTCTCTCCGACGATACGAAAGACCCAATTGGCGAGGCAGTTTCAGGCGGCTGCGTAGGATTCGCTCAGCGGATGGCTCCACATTTATTGGGGTAAAAAAATTCAGTGAACGCTCTAAGAAAAAAAAAAAAGTATATTCTTTCACATCTTGTTACACAAATACATTCCAAAACTTGAGTTCGACGTACAACGCACTGACACGTGGAACTGGCGGTATACCCAACTTTCCCGAGAGGTTTGATAGCCGAGCTGTACAATAACTAATGTAAATGTGACTGACTCAAACAAAAAGTAATCGTTTATTGTTTTTTACTGCAAAACCTCCGTGTTTTTTTGTGTGTTTACTTTCGTTTTTCATACGTACTTCATTTGTTTAATATATTATGTTGCACCGTTATCAAGACCATCGTAAATGTTGCGGACGTCAGTTCGTCGTAAGTGCGCTGTACGTCGAACTGAAGTTTTGGGGTGTATAATATGTAACGAAGTATGTAAGTCTACGCCTTTTTTTTAGAGTGAACCTTCGTGTTGTTCGTTTTTCTAAGAATAAATGTGCCTCTTCCTAGCGTCTGTGCTTTGACCCGCCAAATAAACTGCCTCGGCAAATGGGCCCTCTTTCATACCGTGGGCGTCTATGTGCACACCGTTTATGGGGACACTATGCCCTTTCTCACAGAATGTTATCGTGAAAAACGTTCGGTAAATACCAAACAACCGAAAAGAGTCCATCTATTCACTACCCGAAACTGCTTTCAGCAAATTTGCGTAATGGAATCACGATAAAACCTATTTTATTGCATCGGGTCGGCCCGGAATGAATGCCAATTTATCGCCCCCTAATTCATACAAACATCAACGCGGAAATAAAAGCCTTAGTAATATATTTGATTAAAGGCACCCCTCTTATCGCTGGAATTCCTTCATGCGCACATAGGGTCGTCCTCACGACACGTTGGGCCAACGGCCAATGGCAAATAGCCCCTCTCTGAACAAAAGAGGAAGCCGGAACCTAAGAAAGGGACTTATGGCGAAGAAGGGCCGCGTATAAGACGTTTACAGTGACGACGAAGAGATGGATAAATGGTCTCGAAGGCAACCCTTTTACCGTCGGAATGCAACGAGCAATCTCGCGTCACAGCACGAACCCGTGGACATGGTCTCTTTTGTCGCGGGCCGCTGGATCCCCCCGAGTGCGTACCACAACTTCGGCTGCCGCAACTTCGGCTGCGACCGCTTTGTGAGGGAGCAACGTCGCGCTAATCTCGATTCCAGTCCACAATGAAAGGACGAAAAGAAGGCTGAGAAAAGAAAAAGGAAGGCTAGGGATATATAAACGGCGCGTCACTACGCTGAGAGGCCCTTGAAACGGGCCTGTATAAAGAAAGCAAAAAAGGGGGAAAAAAAGTCGCTGCCGGCATGTTCGTGGGATTAGTGGCTTTGTGGACGCATCTGAGCATCAGCTTTATATTGCTGGTGGGGTATTCCCTAGAGGAGACTACGTTTCTTTCGACAATGGAACGTTCCTGCGATGCTTCCTTTTCTCGCCGCTTGTCTTCTTTTCTTTTTTTTTTTCCTTGGACGAATAAGAAGTGAGGTGTGTGCATAAAAGCAATCGATTCCGCCAATATATATATATATATATATATATAGAATCTGAATTGGGTTGAAACGTATAACGTGGAAGAACAAAAGAGATGCTGAAAGTTGGAACTTCTTCCAAAAAGAAGTTTTCGCAGATCGTTCCATACAACGCACTCCGGAACCCGCTAGGAGACCCTAAACTCTCCGGGCACGGCTACTTGCGCGCTTGCGCAGTGGCGGCGTTTTTCTGGCGGGGAGCAGAGCGCGGGAGAAGAAATGGTCCAGTAAAACTCGCTAATACCTCAAGGGGCTCGAGTCTTTGAGCGTTATTTTAAGACTCCATATTGCTCTTTCTTTAAGTGCCTTAGTTGGCGGGGAAAGCTAGCGGTACCGCACTGACCGCACGAAACGGGTGGACGCCTGTTTGCCGCCGCTGAAACCGCATGGCCATCGGTAAGCGATAGCATAATGTCCTTCTCCTTCTCAATTGAAATATAGTCACCATACCGAACGCACCGTGAATCAGTATGCGTGTCGGAAATTGTAAATAAAAAAAAAAGAAATAAAGCAAGGTATAGACATGCCTTCCTGCGAAAGAGGCAAAGAAATATTCGCTGTGATCTTCTAGCTGGATGAACTTGGTAAACGACGGGACACCGAATCTCGTTCTGCTCAACGGTCCGATGTGTTTTGGAGTACCGAGGACGTTACCATTTTCTTCAGCATTTAAGTAAAGCGCAGATCACTTTTTTTTCTTCTTAATGTTTAAAACGTTATTCTGCAGCCTCACCACCCGATGAATCTGGGGATCATTATGTTGCATTTGTTTTATTCCTGTCTTCGTACCTGCGCGCCAAAACTAATGGTCGTTCACAGGTAGAGACTAGTTTTTTTTTTTTTTATTCTTCTAATGATTCAACGTAAGTATTTTTCTAGAGCGCCAAAGCCGCGGTCCAACGAGCACCACTTCACATGTTGTCCGTCTCCAAGTACGTTGCCCCATAGCCCAGTGTGTAGGCCCTCGGATGTCGGAAGAGAACAGCCCAAGCAGGACGCGGAAGGACGATAAATTTGAAAAGGAAGAATTCACGAGCTCCCCAGAACGCGGAGACAACGAATTTTCTCGTCTTTATGGATAGGGGACCAACAGAGAGCCTTTCTTCTTTTTGTGTGTGTGTGTTTAGTAGATGCCTCGCTTCCTTCCAAGAAAACGAAATGTCGACCAAAGCGAACACACAAAGGAAGAAAAAAAGGGTTGTAAACAAGGGGCGTATAAAGGCTCCGAGCCTTTCTGGAACACCGAAAGGGTCATCGAACTGCGGCGTATGCGCTCTATGTTGTTGGCTTCCGTCGATGCGCGCCCACCATCTTCGCCTCCGCCTATCCTTCGAGACGTTTCTTTTTTCTTTTTTTTTTCTTCTTCTTCTTTCCTTTCTGGAAACGCGAAGCTTCGACCTTCCGCTATGATGGCCTATGCACCGCTCAGCGTTGTATACGGAGCGCAAGTTCGGCTGCTCCTTGCATAGAGCTTGCGATGATGTCAAAACACCCAGCTATTATCGGCCGATTGAAAAGAAATAGTGGGTAAACCTCGAGGCATCTAGCATCGAGGGCTACCCACTATCCTTTCGATCAAAAGCCAATCAGAGCTCGGCTTCGTTCTGAAGTCACCGCAACTCCTGCGCAAGAAGCAGACGACTCGCTCTCCTCATACGCCATCGTAGTCACCGAGATGTTAAAAAAAAGCAGGGCGCTGCTAATTATATTCGCGCTTCTTGCTTAGGCGTGAATTGTTCACGGGTAATGTTCTTATCGGCTAATGATGCAATCTGATTGGCTGATTTGCACTGCATGACAGCTTAGGAGGATCGGAGAACGAGTGCGTTAACACACCGCGTCAACACACGTAAGTTTTACACTCCGGAACACGGTAATCCTGGGTTCAATGGAATTTTTTTTTTTTTTTTGTAAGTGTCTGCGCATACGTACACCCTTTCTGCTGTCTTTGTTTTCCGCTGTCGTCATTTTCGAAAGACACCGTCCTGCACGACCAGCATTGGCTACATCCACCTTTTTTTTTTAGATCCTTTTCTGAACATTGGTAGTATCGGGCATAAAAAGCAATAAAAACCGATGCACGATGACAATGTGTTTTGACGGGCGGTTTCAGGTTTGACTGCCGTTCATTCGAAGGAGAATGAGTCAAACACGGTCAAAGGCAGCCTTTGTCTATATGCGAATTATTTCTTTTGAATCTTTATAGCTATAAGCCACCGTGGACGTAATCGGGTGGTTCAAAGACGCCAAAATCTCAGACACTCTGGAAGGTGTGCTTCCCCACTATTTCCATCAGTGGGCGGGAAAGCAGCAGCGCGGGCTTAGTGGTGTTCGTTGGCAAAAATCCGATAAAACGTCACTGTTTTGCCAATTCTTGCCAGCTTCTTGGGGTGCCCCTCGTTCGTCAATGTCTTGTACGAGGTGTTCCCTAAAAAGATGGCGGTGTATTTTATTTTTTTAACTTTAAAAGAAATTGCATTGCTGAACGCTCGGTCCTCTGCCTAAATGTAGTGCCAGCCGCCCGGACCAGATGCCAAAGTTTCGCAGCTTGCCGTTATTCAATTAATTATTTATAAGTAATTTTCAAAAAAACAACTTAATAGAAAAACGAGGACTCACTTAGCCCCCGAATGTAGGGAGCTGAGCGGCGGGAATTATCGAAAACGGATGCAGTTTTTACATTTAAAGTTTAAGAAAATGATTTATAACTTTTGAATAAAATAACGGCGAGCTCTCAAACTTTGGCATCTGCTTTGGAACCGCTCATGCTACATTTGGACAAAAACTAAACGTTCGATGATGCGTAGATTTTTTTTTTTTTTTTCGCGGTGGGAAAAGCATATAATTGTTTTCGAGGGCACGCTGTACATTAGGTAGAGGTTAGCCGTTGGTACTAAAACCACTGCCTAGGTGGCGCAAGCCGCCGTCCAATTCAGCCGTATCCGTCCGTCTATCCATTCATCCTGGCTGGCCCATTGATGGAGTCGGGCGCGATCATCCTTAGACCTCCTAGCCACCGGCTATACCGTTCTCCTCGATCCTATTCTAAACGTAATTATTTTCCACTCGGACGCACCTCCGCCCCGACTTCGCTCGCTGAAGCGAACCCTGACCGACAGTCACAGGTCTCCAGAGAACGAAGCCAGGGAAAACAATTAGCGAAGAGGTGGGAAAGGGAGAAGGGGGTGGAGATTGGCGATGCGCTCGAACAGCTCCAACCCATGGTGCCAGGCGCGACATCGCTCTTTCGGCCGCCCGCCCAGAGTCTAGTCTGGCAACAGTGTGAGCGTCCGTATCCTGCCCCCTTTTCGAGTGAGGATGTCGCGACACTACCTAAGCTCAAAATCAATCTTTTTTTTCTGATATTATTTAACGCAAAGTTTAACGAAAGTTTTACTGAAGTTCGACTTGTGCGCTCGTGCGTGTAAAAAACTTTAAATGAGCTGACGGCACCTTTGCCGATGAAAAGTGCAATATTTGTTGGATATACTGTTTTATCGTTCCACATTGTTTAAGCTACCTAAACCATTAAATGTACGTATCTTTGTTTTATGGTGGGTAAACGTGTATAATTATTTTATAAAATATAAATAAAACTACTTTATATTTGTTTTTCTTTTTCGAGAGTTTAAAGCTATAATACTTCCATATACGTTGCCATAACTTAGCTATTTGAGTTTTTTTTTTTTTCTTTTTCTAATGGTGTAATAGAACATTCGAACTTCCTGCCGTCCTTGCTCGTTGAAAGTATACGCGCACAAATATTGACACACCCGAAAGTGTTCCGTTGTCACACCCGCTGTAATCCTCCCCTGCTTGGGCATGCAGCGCTGCTGCCTGCAGTATTCCTAAACAAACAAAAGAACAGGGAACAAAAAAAAAAAAAGAAATCGGGCAACCTTTTTACAAGTCCAACTTTGTCAAATTTTGAGAAAAAAAAAAGTTTGAACGTTTATTGAATTTAGTGGCGTCCCAGGTTCCACAAAAAGTTCCTGGCCCTCCTTACTTACAAGCCTCTAGAGCTGACCCAGAAGCGGCACGACCGCGGCCTGTGGCGGGGGAGTGGAGGGACTTCACGCGCCCACGAAGAGGGGGGCTTTGTTCCTTTGCACGAGGTGGGGGACGACAGCCTCATCCGTTATGCTAATCAGCCCTCGCTGTGTAGGGGGTCGCGTAAAAACTCGAGCCTCCGTCGCATCTTGGTGGTCGGTGCAGTTTTAATGAGGGCACCAGGCGCGTGTTCCGAAAAAGGCCGCCGGCGCGCAGCCGAGGCACCGGCATTGTTGTACATCGTACAAGAGGTGCCGCAAACATAATAACAGAATTATCCCCGGCCACGCGTCAGGCGTGTTCGAAGCACCTTCGCTTCACACCTATACATACGCTTCAAACACATAATCTGCAGACAGTTTTTCTGCAGTATGGAAACATATGTCCACAGACAGATGTTCGTATATTAGTTGAAAAATGTCGTGCCCCCAGAGTTGTTCTGTCTGCAGTATGGAAACATATGTCCACAGACAGATGTTCGTATATTAGTTGAAAAATGTCGTGCCCCGCAGATGCAGTATGGAAACATATGTCCACAGACAGATGTTCGTATATTAGTTGAAAAATGTCGTGCCCCCAGAGTTGTTCTGTCTGCAGTATGGAAACATATGTCCACAGACAGATGTTCGTATATTAGTTGAAAAATGTCGTGCCCCCAGAGTTAAACGTTATTATTCCCAAGGGGAAAAAAACACCGTAATAAAGAAAAGAAGATAGTCGTACGAACGTACAGATTTCAAAGCTGCAATTATGAGGAGCGGAAGTTCGTCCGCTTCTTCTTGTAGGGGTTGTGGTGACGTCAGAACGCCGAGCTCTGATTGGCTCTGACTGAAGGATAGTTTGTAGACCTCGGAGCAAGCTGTCTTGAGGTCTACCCACTATCCTTCAATCGGAACCAATCAGAGCTCGGCGTCTTTCTGACGTCACGGCAGCTCCTGCGAAAGAAGCAGACGACTTGCTCTTCGCACAGGTTTACGAATTTATTATTTATTTATTTTATTCAAAATACCCCTAAAGGCCCTCTGTATGAGGGTATTACATAGGGGGGGGGGGGCAAGTAAATATAAGTACACAGATAAAACACAAATTATACAAAAGACAATATGAGTACAAGGAATAAAAAAAGAACATTAAGTATTAGTATAACTACGCACTAGCTCTTGGAAGTTAGACATATCTAGTTCAGTTGCAATGTGAGCCGGTAGGTTATTCCAGTCGATTATGGTCCGTGGTATGAATGATCGTGCGTAACTAGATGAGTGGCATGTGATGCGCGCTACATTGAATGAATGATCGCGACGTGGAAAAATAATGGGTGGTGTTTTAAAAAAATCGTCGTGAAGCGGTGCATGGTGATAGAGCTTGTGAAATAATGACAGACGGGCATGTTTACGGCGGCGTGATAGGTCATGCAACTCAGCTTGATTTTTTAATGCGGTGACACTGGAAAATGGAGAGTAGTCAGAGAAAATGAAACGCGCAGCACGGTTTTGCAGCGACTCGATGTTACTTATAATGTAGGCTTGATCAGGATCCCATATGGCAGAAGCATATTCAATTTTGGGGCGGATTAGAGTGATATAAGCAAATTTACGTAAGTGAGCGGGTGCTTGTTTAAGATTGTGCTTTATGAATCCAAGGGAACGGTTAGCAGAAGCAAGGGTGACATCAATGTGGTAGTGCCAGGACAAATCAGACTGAAAGTGGACACCCAGGTACTTATAGGTAGATGTAAGTTCAACAGTATTGTTATTCAGAAGGTAAGAAGTTGGAGTCTGAGAGGAGCTTTTGGTAAACGACATATGTTTTGTTTTGTTGTGGTTGAGGGTCATTAGCCACGAAGAACACCACGTGGCTAACTGGTCCAGGTCTGATTGGAGAGCTTGGCGATCGGTGTTAGAAGAGATGTTACGGTAGATGACACAGTCGTCAGCAAAAAGGCGGACATGAGATGAAACGCAAGTGGGTAGGTCATTAATGTATATGAGAAAAAGTAATGGACCCAGCACGCTACCCTGGGGTAGCGTGCTGGAATGACAATTTTCTTCCCACGCGTTTCCCTTACACGCGGTCGGCTGCACTGTTTGAAGCTGGGGTAGCGTGCTGGGGTAGCGTGATGAAATGACAATTTTCTTCCCACGCGTTTCCCTTACACGCGGTCGGCTGCACATGACGAGTTTCCCTCGTAAGCTTTAATGGTATATATCCGTACAAAAAAAAAAAAAAAAAACGCGGCGTATTCGGAAAAAAAAAAGAAAAACAAAAACGTCCATACTTTGTTTTACACTTTGTCCGACCACAGCGAATGACACTATCCCGGTGGAATGGATCGAGCATCGTCGAAATTGCCTCACTTGTCGTCTTCTGCTAGACCATTCACGCACAATGATTGGTCTACGTTGTTTGTTTGTTGTCTGCTCGTGATCGGTTTAGCCGGTGATCGGAAACGCATAAAAGGGGACTTTTAGCAAACCGTTACCCCGTTCCGCGTACCGGACTACCGGTATGTGGAACGGGGTAAAGCGCGCTTAAAAGCATGCTTTGAAGCGCGCGCCCCGGGTGATATTAGCGGCGAGATGTTTTGGTGGCGCCCTCCTGTGGTTCCCCCTTGTGACGTCATTACCTTGCAAACAACAAGTTCGATGGTGTTTGTTATTAGCATGGTGGAAGCTTGAAATCATTGCGCTCTCAAAGGAACACTGCCAACACCGTCAAAATTAAAGTTCTTTCATTCCTCTTATTTCCGTCGATGATAAATCCCCTTTCCGACGTCATAGTCAGCGTTCGGCCAATCGTGGAAGGCCGACCACAGCGACGCTTTCGGTCGCGCACGGGGCTAACTAGCGGCGAGATGTTTTGGTGGCGCCCTCCTGTGGTTCCCCCTTGTGACGTCATTACCTTGCAAACAACAAGTTCGATGATGTTTGTTATTAGCATGGTGGAAGTTTGAAATCATTGCGCTCTCAAAGGAACACTGCCAACACCGTCAAAATTAAAGTTCTTTCATTCCTCTTATTCCCGTCGATGATAAATCCCCTTTCCGACGTCATAGTCAGCGTTCGGCCAATCGTGGAAGGCCGACCACAGCGGTTCCCCTTGTGACGTCATTACCTTGCAAACAACAAGTTCGATGGTGTTTGTTATTAGCATGGTGGAAGCTTGAAATCATTGCGCTCTCAAAGGAACACTGCCAACACCGTCAAAATTAAAGTTCTTTCATTCCTCTTATTTCCTTCGATGATAAATCCCCTTTCCGACGTCATAGTCAGCGTTCGGCCAATCGTGGAAGGCCGACCACAGCGACGCTTTCGGTCGCGCACGGGGCTAATTAGCGGCGAGATGTTTTGGTGGCGCCCTCCTGTGGTTCCCTCTTGTGACGTCATTACCTTGCCAACAACAAGTTCGATAGTGTTTGTTATTAGCATGGTGGAAGCTTGAAATCATTGCGCTCTCAAAGGAACACTGCCAACACCGTCAAAATTAAAGTTCTTTCATTCCTCTTATTTCCTTCGATGATAAATCCCCTTCTCAATGGCAGATCCTTCCAAGTCGTCGTTGGCAGCACCAGAAGCCAGTGGAAGCACAATAACGTAGGAGTCCCGCAGGGAGCGGTAATCTCCCCCGCGCTGTTCAATATGCAATGGCGGATCTGGCTTTCGCCCTGCAAGATGTTCCGGACGTCAGTTTTACCATTTATGCCGATGACGTCACTCTCTGGACTACCAAGGGCCTTGCGAAAACCCAACAGCGGAATATGCACCGCGCCCTTGACGTTACCAACGCATTCGCAGTGCAGTCCGGACTTAATCTCTCCACCGAGAAGACTGCATACATGGTCGTTTCCAAGACACGACGCAAGCCCAAGCACCCCATTCACCTCCAACTGAACGGCGCCGACATTGAGTCTACTGACGCCCTAAAGATTCTCGGCGTCACCTTCGACCGATGTGGAGGCGCGTCAAGTTGGCTCAAACAAACCAAAGTTCAGTGGAACAAAGGAATCAACCTTCTCGAGAAAACTACCAGCAAGGCGTGGGGTGCTCAAGAGGATCTTCTCAAGAAACTCGTCAGGTCCATTCTGGTGTCCAAGGTCGTCTACGGTCTGAATTACCTGCGCCTGACCAAGACCCAAGAAGCAACGCTAGTCGTGCTCAACAGAAAGGCAATGAGAGTCATTACAGGCTTACCCAAGTTTACACCGGTTGAACAGCTTGAAGCTGCCGCACAGATCAATACTCTGCGTGACATTGCCAAGGAGATGGTCGTTGGGCAGGAAAATAGCCTATCCAGATCTTCAGCGGGCAGAATCATTCTCACCAAACTCGAGAAACATGAGCTCCTCGCAAAAACAGCAGCAATGCCAACTCCATCTCCGCCATGGGATAACGAGCTTGTCGTCCCGATCAAACCAGTACCCAAGAATCAAGGAAAGGAACACAAAGGAAGGCGCAAGCACGCGGCTGACAAGCACCTCGAAGAGATAAATTCACTGACCGGCGCCGAAGTCATGTATGCAGATGCTGCCAGAGACGACGCGGGCCGCTCAGCGATTGCATGGCACTCTGTCTCCAGGAACACCACATGGAGTGGCATCACGCACAAAACCAACAGCCCGAAAACGGCAGAGTTATTAGCACTGCTTCACGCCATCCAAGAAGCGGCTCATACGCTACCCCGAACAGTCACTGAAGCACGCATCTTTACCGATTCCCGCGAAGCTCTGCAAGAATGCGGCCGGGGCATCAGCAGAAATCCGGTGGTAAAACAAATCAAGAGCATCATTGTTGAATCTCGTCCGCGAGTCAACATCGTGCTTTCGTGGGTCCCCGGACACGAAGGTGTCCCGGGGAACGAGAGGGCGAACGAGGCCGCGAGGGCGCAACTACATGCAGGTTTTATGCCCTCACCTGGCCACGGTCCCCCCCTCGTGGAAGAAGACCCGGGCCTCCCACCCGACATTGAAGAGATCAAAAAAGAGGAGAGGGCTGCCAGGAAGCTCAGGCTCGGCGCCCTTCTCCCTCCCGATGAAGACCCTGTCCCTCCTGGTTACAGCAGGTGGGAACGGGTCTGCATACGCAGGCTTCAAACGAAGACGGCAATTACCCCCATCTGGCTGGCGAGGTTTCACCGCCCGTCCACACCCGAAGACGTCGGCCCTGATCCGCTCTGCATACACTGCGGGATTCCAGCCACGTGCATCCATCTCGTCTGGACGTGCGAGGGGGTCGAAGAGCATCGTAACAACGCCCTAAACTCACTCCCTGAAGAAGCAAGACCAGCTACGTACGAGGACTGGACCCGCCCTAGGCTCGAGCACCCGCACCGCAAACACATTCTCGATTCCCTGATTAGTTTCGTCCGCTCATCGGCGATCGCCTGTTACATTTAGCCTCCTCCCCCTACCCTTCCCATAATCCCCTTCCCCCGTCACGATTGGATGACTTTATCAAGAGATCGTGATGTATCCCATTCCTTTAATAAATACGTTTTCTCACTCACTCCCCTTTCCGACGTCATAGTCAGCGTTCGGCCAATCGTGGAAGGCCGACCACAGCGACGCTTTCGGTCGCGCACGGGGCTAATTAGCGGCGAGATGTTTTGGTGGCGCCCTCCTGTGGTTCCCAATTGTGACGTCATTACCTTGCAAACAACAAGTTCGATGGTGTTTGTTATTAGCATGCTGGAAGCTTGAAATCATTGCGCTCTCAAAGGAACACTGCCAACACCGTCAAAATTAAAGTTCTTTTATTCCTCTTATTTCCGTCGATGATAAATCCCCTTTCCGACGTCATAGTCAGCGTTCGGCCAATCGTGGAAGGCCGACCACAGCGACGCTTTCGGTCGCGCACGGGGCTAATACCGCGACCGCGGGGGAGGGTGCGCACTTAAAAGCATATATTCTCGTAAGGCTCTGGTATAGCGCGATACGCGGAACACGGTAACGGTTTGCTCAGAAGCCCCCCCCCCCCCCTCCCCCCCCCCCCCCCCCCTAAAGACGACAACTGCCGTGACAATGGACTTCGGGCGCTGCTTGACTGCCTCCGTGCGATCGTAGCGCGTTGCACTTCGATCCGTTTTAGAACAATTGGAATCTAGAATATATGTACGTACACGCAACCGAAGCGGGCGATTTCGATTTCTGAGAGAGCGAGTAAGAGGAAAGGGGGATCTAGACTCCTTTGCGCACGCGTCGTCAACCCTGTGCCCGTGATTAGAGTCAAAAAGCTTGTGCGCGCCAGTGTGTGTGTGTGTGTGTGTGTGTGTGTGTGTGTGTGTGTGTGTGTGTGTGTGTGTGTGTGTGTGTGTGTGTGCGTGGTGTGTGGTGGTGTGTGTGTGTGTGTGTGTGTGTGTGTGTGTGTGTGTGTGTGTGTGTGTGTGTGTGTGTGTGTGTGTGTGTGTGTGTGTGTGTGTGTGTTTTCTTAAGTAAGAAAGGGCGTATTAATGCGCTCGTACCTTTTTTTATATTTTTTGTTGTACGATTACTTGGCGAAAACAAGGGGCTACGAAACCCCGGGCCCGGCCGAATTAATTAGCTGTCAGCCGCCGCTGCGATCGCTTCTAACTTTAGCTGTCTATAATGAAAATGCGTACAATATTTAGGCGTCTAGCGAACGGGAGGGAAAAACAAAAACGCGCTCGTCGAAATAGCGGTATAGCGCAACCGACGCCGCCAGTCGGTGTGATTGCTTTCGAGCTGCTTCTCCGCTAGTCGGGCGCATTTAATTTCATTTCCTCCGTTTCGCGTTTCGGCCGCGAGGCTGCGCCAGCTTTTGCTGCGCATACGGATTGGTGGTATAGCTCCCCCTTTTTTCCTTCACGTCTTTACCGCATGGTGGCGTCACCTCCTCCGGAGTGACGAAAAGGTGCGGTGTGACGTACCTTGCTCTGTTTCTCTCTCTCCCTCTCTCCGAGACTAGATTTCAGATAAGTAAATTGGGTGAGGTAACATCTAATAACATCTGACTGGGTGGGGACACATCTGATTGATTGTTAACTTACGAGAATTTCCCCAGGTGCAGAACGTTTACGCATGTCAGGTGCTCACCCTTGTAGTGTGTACAATCCATACCGGTGGCAACTGTCAACATTTGTTTACTCTACCGACGACTAACCCCTGATTAGCAAAGTTTTCAAAGCACTCCGCTAGTCTCAGAGAGGTCCCCGGATCGATGCCCGAACCTGGCAGATTTTTTATTTATTTTTTTTTTTTTTTTTCAGTGGCTCACCACCAGACACCTGAGGGCGCGAGTTGCGCATCATCTCAAGGATGGCTCGCACATTTGTGTTTTAGATGTGATCGACTTCGTTGGAACCGCCTGCAACCGTTTACGATGAGAAATTACACTGCCGCCGTCAATCAGGTGCACCTCCGATCTGCCTATAGAGGGTGTCGCACGCGGACCTTCCGCTGTAAAACCAGCCGTAAAAATCGGCGTCTGCTTATATAAAGCTCAAACCTTCACCGAATGTGTACTGAGCAGGTCAGTTTTACCGTGTAAAATTTGAAGGCGCGCTTCTCTTACTATAAAAAAATATAAAAACAAAAACTTGCCAAAGTCAAGGTTGCATAACCGCGTTCGTGAACGACCGAGTTAGCGACGCTATTTACTTGTGGCGCCATTTCCCGATAGGCGCAGCGAGCAGACATCAGATTGCGTCTTCTTCTCGCTGCGCTTATCGGGAGATGGCGCCACTAGTAAATAGCGTGGCTAACTCGGCCATCTGCGAACGCGCCCAACGTTGGCATTTGGCAAATGTTCTGTTTTATTTTTTTTTTTTTTTTACATGAAAAGAATTACGTTTTGAAATTTTACACGGTAAAACTGACCTGGTCAAAGCACGTTCGGTGAAAGTTTGAGCCTTCTATATGCAGGCACCTATTTCTATGGCTCGTTTGACAGCGGAAGGTCTGCTTCCGCCCTCCTATATACGGTGTCTGAAAGTGAAATGCCGAGGCTCCATCTAAAATGGGCCGTAAAAATCGACGCTTGAACGTAGCAATCTAAGCTTTTCGTCAAAGGTGTACTTCACACGTGCGTTTTACCCCTGTAAAATTACAAGGCGTAGCTTCCTTTCTGTAGAACATGGGGCCAAAAAACTTGCCGGGGTCAACGATGGACGGCGATGCAGGCGATCGAGTCGAGTGGCGAGGCGCGTTTGGCGCACGTATAAATATAGTTGGCGTCGGGAACTGCGTCCGTAGGTGTAGCCGACCAGCGAAAGGAAGCAGACGACACGCAGACGAAATCCGTCGGCCGCAAGTGGCGCCGTCGCTATGCAACCGCGTTTTCATTTAATTTTGTTATTTGAAGTTTTCCTATCATTGTCCGGATTTATTTTGAAACCAAAGTACATTACAAAACTATTGTGCTCATTCGAAAAGACCACGGTCGTCTCTTTGGAGCGTAAAAGAACCGATATTTAAGCTCAGGAGAAACACACAGTCAGGAAATTCCCTGCCTGTGCGTTTCTCCGTGCAATGCCCGGAGCACAACGGGAAAGCTCCCTTCCCCATCGTGGATTGGGACATCGTGGTTCTCTTGGGACCCAGCCTGGAATTAGAAATCACGGAAGAAGGAACCCGTGAAGGAAGAATAAAACTAAAGAAAGAGAGAAAGAATGAAAGAAGAGAGAGAGAGGTAGCTACGGAGCAGCCAGAATAGACGCAATACTCGGGACGCATGGGGTTATGCAAAAACGGTATTCGCATCTGTAGGAACTCGAGCTTTCCCACTGGCCGCCTTTCGCTTCAAACTCGATTTTTTTTTTTTGCCATTTTATGTGGGGGATGCGTACGTCTGAGGTTGTGCTTTGCGTGCCTAGATTTCAGCGTCTCCAACTGCTCCATCGGAATCACGTGGTTTACGGACCGCGTTTTTGCATTTCGAGCCTCGAGGGGGTGACTCAAGCGTTGTCGACCGACTGCCAGCGTCTACGCTTCTCCGCTGAACGCTTTCCTTCTTGCCACTCAATAACGCCACGCATGCGCACTTGTAATCAATATCCATCCAGAAGGCGTCCGCCATTATATTGCAAACGCTCTCCATGGTCTGAGTTGCTTCCTCTCCTAAATCTAGATTCTCTCTCTAGTCGTGCATATGTTTGCTGGATTCCCAAAATCATGAATCGTTCTTTTCTCTCTTTTTTTTTTTTTTTGTTAAACAGAGAAGCAGATGAATCTTTCTTACTCTGAAGCGCGTCACCACGTGTATACGTGCTGCTGCCTCCGTTCGATTGTTGGTTCTCTTTTTTTCTCGCTGCTGTGGTTGTTTGTATGTATTGCGTTGGTTCCCTTATATTTATTTTTATCTTTGTTTCGAACTGGAAATACATGTGTAAATATATATACGTTTCGCGGGGCATTGTAACAAAACCCCTGGGGCCGTTGGATTTTTTCTCGTATATGTTCACAATTCGTTCTCTTTGTTTGAGATCTGGCCATTGTGTGCACGCGTGTTCGGAAGAACATCGCAGATCGTTGTCCTATGCACGCCTCACGACTGCATCTTCGGCGTGAAAGACCAATGCGGAAAGCAAGTCGTCTGCTTCTTGCGCAGGAGTGGCGGTGACGTCAGAACGACACCGAGCTCTGATTGGCTGATTGAAAAAAATTGTGGGTAGACCACAAAGCAAGCTGCCTTGAGGTCTACCCGCTATCCTTCAATCGTAGCCAATCAGAGTTCGGCGTTCTAACGCCGCCACAACCCCTCAAAAAAAAAAAAAAAGCAGACGAACTTGCGTTCCGCATAGCACGCGGCAACGCCAAAAGACGCGCGCGCACCGCGTTTGCCGCTTGGGGCAGGTCGGGCGGATCCGCTAGCGATGACGTAATGCGTAAGCCTCGTCTTCTCTAGGTTGTATTGGTATGACACGCGCATCGCTGCATGCATTCGAGATTACGACGAGCACCACTGCAAGGCAAACTATGCGGAGAGCAAGTTCGTCTGCTTCTTGCGCAGGGGTTGCGATGACGTCAGAACGCCAAGCCCTTATTGACTGATTGAAAAAAAAAAACAAAAAAAAACTTTCAGCCTTTCCATTCTGGTGAAGAAGGAAGACCAGCGGAGCTGTACAATGAAAAATAATGGCCGGCCGCAAGTCGGCAAGCCAGAGTGGAAAGGCTGCCGCCATCTATGAGCGACGGCGGCAACCAGATGCGCGGCTTGCCGCCGTCGCTCATAGATGGCGGTAGGTGTCCAGAGTTTGGTGTCGTCATTTCTTTGCGGGGGACACGATCCTGGGGAAACTAGCCCTTAACAGCTCTGCTTTAAAAAAGAACATAGTGGCTACACCTCAGGGCATTTAGCATTGAGGTCTGTAGCACCCACTATCCTTTCAATGAAAGCCAATCAGAGCTCGGCGTCGTTTTGACGTCACCGCAACTGCAACGCGAGAAGCAGACAACTTGCTCTCCGCATGATGTCATCTAGAGCTTCAGAAACGCAGTGTGTGGTTTATTTAGTTTTTCACGCATCTTGCTTCGTGATGTTGTTCTTCGGCCTTCTTATTGGCAAAAAGGCCACAATGTCGTCGGCTTCTGAACGGTGATGAGATATGCCATTTCATTTCATTTATTGGTTCCCTCGGGGCCCGAAAGCATTCCAGAGGGGGTGGGATTGCAACGTACGAGTTTATAGAACACTCAAATCACGAATCAAGTTCTAGTAGCAAGGATACAGCATTTTTAAGATCAACAGGATTAACAATTTTGACGATGGATGTGGAAAGCTGATTCACTCAGCAGACGTACGAGGTGTGAGTGATCTGTAGTAGGTATTAGTTTGGCACTGTGGAATTTCGACGTCATGCATGTGATCATTACTCGATGATATGCAGGTTGACTTCAGTAAGAGTTCATCCTTAAAGATCGGGTTGCGAAAAAATATTTCCTGAAATGAACATAAACGATAAAACTTTCGGCGTAAAGAAAGAGTAGGCAAGGATAGGCATTTTTTCATTGAGGTTACGCTTGATGTACGATGGTAGTTAGAAATAATGAAACGCACGGATTCATTCTGGGCAGCTTTCAAGGCGCCGACAAAACTCTCAGTGTTAGGATCCCAAACAGCAGAAGCTTACTCAAGTTTTGGCCGGACTAGTGTTTTATATAAAAAGAGTTTCGAAGTCAAAGGAGGAAAGAATTACGTTTTAGATAGCCAAGCATGCGGTTGGCAGTGGAAATGTCGTGGTGAAAATACGATTCCCATGGGAGGTTAGATGTTATGTAAACGCCCAGATATTTGTAAGTGTCAACGTGCTCTAAAGTCATATTAATAAGAATATAGAAAGGAGGATTGTTAACTCGCCTGGAAATTATCATGCGTTTACATTTCTCAGCGTTTGATGGCATGTACCAAGTGTTACACCAACTTGATATGGAATCGAGATCATTTTAAAAAAGTAAGATGTCAGAACTGTTAACAATTTCGCGGTATACAACACAATCATCTGCAAATAAACAAATAGAATAGTTGACATTCAATGGTAAATCATTAATGTAAATGAGAAAGATCAGAGGGCCAAGCACAGATTCCTGAGGTACTCCGGACGTTACTGAAACTTCGGGCGAGTCGGTATTATTACAATTTACAAACTTTGTACGATTAGTCAGAAATGAGCGAATCTACGAAAGGACATGAGGGTCAAGCTTAAAGGAGCTGTGCAACAGTTATAGTGACTTGCTTAAATAATTTGGGAGTTGGTGTCTCGACCTTTCTGAGTAAAGAACAAAAAACCGCTTTTGCCTGCATGTCCTAGTTTTTATTTTAAAAATGGAGAAAGATTGAGGTTTTCGGCGCCTCTAAACTCCCTCACTAACTTCCGAGTCACGTGCGCTGTGACGTCAGTGGGGAAGGCGCGGGGTTCCGGTGAAGCTCTCTCTTTAGAGCCATCAGTAAGCAGCGAGAACTCATCCGCTCGCGACCGCGTGACCACGTGCTGGCGGGCGCGGCGCGAACAATTTGGTGAAAGGAGGAAAGTCTCATCCGGGTCCGGTCATACCCGTCCGGCCCTGTTTCCCTCCCCCTCCGGATTCTGGCGGCTGTTCCGCTGCTGACAGTTTTGTGGACCTAGGATAGATGGCGCCACTGAAACTCCCTATAATAAAAGTTTTGTCGATGATGCCAGGTTTTTGACGCATTTATATTTATGTTGGAACGACAAGATTTATAGAAAAGTTACCTTTTATCGAGCAGGTATTCGCACAACTTGCTATCTTTCTACAAGATTCCCCATTGACGTCATGCCTTCTGTTTCTCATGGCCGCCGCTCGCGGCTGCAGGTTGAGGAATATTCTATTTTTTGCTTCGCGATTACGCGGCGGAATCGCAACATTTCGAAAGAAGGAGGTGTGTTTTCTGTCCTTTGTGACAAGGTGAACAATGTCAAAAGTAGAAAACGCCAATTCTTTCAATGTTAAAATCGTTGCACAGCTCCTTTAACCTTTTCAAGCTGAAGAAGAAGTTGAAACGCGTCAATCCATGAACCATGATTAGTAGAACTTGATGTAAATCATTTGTTACTCCTACGAGTTGTGTCTCGCATGAAAAAGATTTTCTAATACCGTGTTGATTAACGTTGAAGAATAAATTAGATTCAAGAAACATAACCAGATTATAATAAAGTATATGTCCCATTATTTTACAACAAATACATGCGAGTGAAATGGGTCTGAAGTTAGAAGGGGAGTGTTTGTCTCCAGTCTTGTGTAGAAAAATCACCCTTCCAAATTTGCAGTCGTCTGGAAGCTGACCTAGTGAAAGAGATTGCTCAAATAGTTTATACAAAAGGATTGATAAATATTCTTTCCGGTTCTTTAGAAACTATGAATTGATATTGTGAACACCGGACGACTATGATTGTTTAGTTGATTCGATAATTTTTAAAATGCCATTCATATCAATGACAATTAGATTCATCGAAAAAAAGTCTGATGAAGGATATGATAGACAAAATGCATCAATAACTTTGTTAAATACATTAGAAAACATGTCAATAAGAATAGTCGAACAAATGTGTCGGGAATCATTTCACCCGATTCCTTTTTAAGTGAAAGGGAACGCTCAACACTGGGATTCATTACACTCCAAAAATTGTTTTAGATTATTGATTAGCATAGATGGAAGACACTCATTAAAAAAGTAATAGCTAGTCTACCCGACTGTTTTTTTTTTTTTTTTTTCATTGGCTTTGCGATTATAACATTGCCAGTATTTCTCAGAGTCTATGCACTTTGCGTTTTTGAACAAACGTTTCTTTCTTATTTGAGAGCCTTCGGAGTTGCGGAATGAGCCATGGAGACTGAATGATTGTTATAATTGGACGTAATGGAATGTGCTCATTAGATAAAAAAATGGATTGGTTCTTATATAAATCCCAATTGGTTCGAACGGAACGCTCGCAAAACGCTGGCAAACAAGTCATCTAAAAAACAGCATAGACCTCTATTAATCGCTGCATAGTTGGCCCTTTTGTAATCCCGAATTTCTTTTTACCTGTTTTGTATTACGGCACACGTGAGTTACAAAAGAAAAATGAAACAACGAGTGATCACTAAGACCTGGAACGTATAAAATATCCGAAAATCGGGTGTGTCAGTGAGTATCAGGTCGAGCACGTTCGCCGAAGAGTGTTTGTCCTTGTTAGAAATCTTACAATTTGTGAAAAGTTGACGTCAGAGCATAGTTTTTAAAACATAGATCTAAAAATTGGTTACATTGGGTTAAGGGCTGTTTCGATGAAGAGCTTAAATCAGACCGGATGATACCGGGATAATTAAGGTCGCCCATAAGAAAAATGGGGAAATCGAACACCAACAAGGTCGATTGCATCATGAAGTTGCTTAACAATAGTATTTGATCGTGTTGGAGGACGATAGCAACATCCTAGTACTAGCTTTTTGTGTCCAATGGAAAGACCCACCCATATTATTTTGAGATCATATTTTATGTTTATCAAAAAAGAAGTTAAGTTCAGGCAAAGCTGCTACCAAAACTCCCCCGCCAGAACGTTCCTTACGGTCAGTGCGGTAAATATTAAAACATTTACTACAATAAAATATTTCGGAATTCTTTACTTTAGAGAAAAGCCAAGTTTCAATTAGCACAACTAAATCAGCATGACATGAGACAATCATCGAGCACAAGTCATCGCGTTTTTAAATCAGACTTCGAATGTCAGAAACAACTGGCACAATCGCTGGTCCCTCTCGGGCTGCTAAGCGAAGCCAGATGGCTGAGAAAGAGGAACTGAATTGAGTGGAAGCAACGTAACATTTCTTTCGGAGCGCGGGAATGAGGTTGACACACATATTCGGTCTCCTTGGGGGAACTTGTACTTATAGCAGTTGTTATTTTGATACAGCTTGTTGAAACGCAGTTTAAAAGTACTTCCTTGGGATTCGCCAAATTCCATTAATCTTGTCCTAGCCAGGCGAGTAGCAAAAGAAAAAAAATCTTCACTGATAGTCACGCTAGCGTTTTTAGCTTCACTTTGCAAAATAAGATACTATCCCTTGTTTTGAAAGAAGAAATCTGTACGCTGATGCGGCGACATTTGTTTGCAGCAAAGCCTATGTGAGCGCTCTATACCGAATGTTCCGTTTATGGAACGCAAAGAGCATTCGGAGAACAGTCTTGTTATCTTTCGCTCAGTGTCAGCCAACGTTTCTGAAGCAAGATCGGCAATGCCGTAAAAGATAACGTTGTTTTGACGAGACCGGTCCTCTATATCATCAAGACGCTCCCGCAGAGCGATGTTTTCATTCCGTAAGCCATCAGCTGCTTGACCGGCGAGACCGTGTTCTTGCTGTTTTGTTTCAAGAAGGGTTGTTTTAGTTTCAACGACATGCGATTCTTTGTTAATGTGAGTCACCTGTTCTTGCATAACTCTCTGGTTTTTCTTTGTCTCAATTACACTGGTAAGCAGCTTTGACTGTCTCTGTTCAAACTGTAGCGAGCGAGCATTCAAACTTTGTAAAAGATCATACATTTCGCTAAACTGCTTAGCCTGAACCTCGCTCATGGAACCAGGATTGGCCTCAACGTCGCCACAACACAGCAAAGAGTGTACAATGTTTCTGACACACACAAAAAAATTGCAAATATTAGTGTGGGCAAGACACCAGCAGTAAAAAAACGATTATCAGATCGGTAACAATGATCACCCTTTCTTCCACATAGCTGGGCCGCTAAACTCGTCAGACACAACTTTCTTCGTGTTATGACATAGCGGAGGGAGGAGCCGAAAGATTGCCGCAAAGTTTTCTTTTCTCACAAACCCGCAGATCCGTATATCTCCGTGACGTTTTTCATTGAAAGGGCGAAAAATCCCTACCACTCCCTAGGCGCCGAACAAGAGCAGCACAAGAGAGTGCGCAGAGACGAACGTGGTTCATGCGTATTATGTCACGATAAAGATTATCAGCTGCGACTTTGATGGTCTCTAAATAGCACAGCGGAGGCTTGGGTAATTGCATTCTAAAATCAACACCGTCAATGTTGATAGTCTGATATCGTTCTTATTTCCGCCGATAAAGCAGAATTGACTAAAAAACGTCCCTGTCGTTCCTTTTATTTATCTCGGCCTTTTGAATTTGATGAGAGTGTAGCCCGACTTGGCAGTGTAGCCCGACTTCGCTAGGTTACAACCAGCCGAGTGGCATTGTCCACTTTCGGACGGATTTCGCTTCCGGGCAGTCGTCCCCCGTCAGCGGGATGAAATAATTTTATGATAGACTTTCAAACATTAGCTAAACTGGGATTAATTCTGTGTCCATCAACGGAGATAAGAGTAATGTCAGTTTGTCAATATTGACGGTGATGTTTCGACAACGCAAGGACACCAACCTTTCGTCGCACACAACGAAACGTGTCACCGTCGACTTGAACACGCACCTTCAAATTTGTCGTTCACCACTGATCATCCTGACCCTGACGTCAAAGTTATGAACTATAAAAACGCGTTACTGAACGCGCCTGCACACAACGAGCCCTGGCACGAGCCCCTCGATTGAAAGTCTGTCATGGCCGCTCGTAAGTTCATGGAACGCGCCCCGTTTTAATTCCAGAATCTCTATCATAATTTCGAAAATTGCACGCTGTGCTGTTCCTCGTCATCGCTCAGTTGGAACACCTCTAAGCAGGGTCGTCGAAACAGAAGAACG
The DNA here is from genome assembly GCA_013358835.2 of Ixodes persulcatus. Classification (NCBI taxonomy): domain Eukaryota; kingdom Metazoa; phylum Arthropoda; class Arachnida; order Ixodida; family Ixodidae; genus Ixodes; species Ixodes persulcatus. Next base: position 178,781 of record JABSTQ010009660.1, on the reverse strand, counting down.
GAGAGGGGGGCGATTCACCCCCCCCCCCCCCAAAGTGGCGTCGAAAAAGGGGGCGCAAAGGGCATAAGGGTGTAAAGGGGGTGGGGGGGGGGGATATCGCCCCAGCCCCGGACTGTTGCATTTCAGAGAGTTATATTAAAAAAATGACAGACGTTTACAGTTCTCTGTAATGTCGAATTAAAGCGCAGCTCTTGAGGAGGAGGAGGGGAGGGTACGGAGGGGAGGGTATGCCCCTCCACCCCCCCCCCTCCTCCTATCCTGCTCCCCTCTCATTTAGTGGGGAAACCTAATTGGTGTTAAAATCACGTGACGTCAATTTCCCCGCTAAATTTAGTCAGATCACCTTGGCAAAGGATGTGAAGTATTTGGTTGTCATTTTTTCATCTAACCTAACGTGGAGTAGTCATCTTGAATTTATAACGATGAAAGCAGGACGGGTACTTAACTTTATAAAGAGAAACTTTAAACACGCACCTCGTGACGTCAAAGAAATACTCTACATTTCTAACGTACGTTCCCTCTTAGAATATGCGGCTGTAGTATGGGATTCCGACAGCTAAAACCTTAATTAATAAACTTGAGGCCATCCAAAATCGCTCTGTCCGTTTTGTTACTAACTCTTAACATTTTCATACCAGTGTCACGGCATTAAAAACATTATTGTCATGGGACTCGCTCCAACTTCGCCGGAGGTTATCAAGGTACTCTTTTTTGAATAGAGTGGTTCGTGAACGTACCGGCATTGATAAGAACATCTACCTAAAACCACCTACTTTTACTTCCCGGAGATTAGACCACTCGAGGAAAATACGGGAAATATCATGCCGCACATCTGTTTTTCAATCGTCATTTTTCCCACGAACAATAAATCAGTGGAATAGGCTCCCCGAAGCTGGGGTTTCGGCTTCGGATGAAACATTTGATTGTCTTTTAAGTCGTTACTTACACGAAAATGATCCATGACTAATGTATTGTTTTGCATTGTGCTGATGTTAGCAGCTTACAGTAGATACGTGTATGTCGTGTTCAATTTTTTTTTTTTTTTTCTGATTGCGCATTGTATTACTTGTAGCAGATGTCACCATGTATTGATATTTTTTGCATCTCCATTTGTGTATTTGTTGTGTTTACATGTAAGTTACCCCCTACAATAATGCCCCCAGGGCGAAATGTAGGTAACGAATAAATAAATAAATAAATTAAAAAACGTCCCATAATGCAACGCGCGCGCGGTTACGCCGACGGCGACGCCCCTCAAGCACGAAACGGGTGCATAAGAGTTGCGCTCTAAAAATTCGGGGGAAGGGATATCCCCCTTCTTCACTACTATAACCCCACCCTCTCTCTCTCTCTCTCTCTCTCTCTCTCTCTCTCCCGAACAATTTCTACGGCCCTTCCTGACCCCTATTTGAGTGTGTGTTTGTGTTGGTTATACCTTTCATTTCCCCATTTCCACGGCTTTTTCTCGCCATCCCCCCCTCGCCCCCTCATCTCTCAGACATTACCGACATCTCTATACACAACGCCTGTGGGTGACCCCGGTGACGTTGTTGACAGTGGCCGAAAATGAGCTCTAAAACCGCATACACCGAGCACGGCTCCACAATATCACAAAGTTTAATCTTCGCCTCGATTCCGAAGCGAAGATTTTGGCCTCAAATAACTCCTTCCCAAAGTTGGGAAACGTCACTTTGTCGTCAGCAATAACTTCCACAAACGACGATCTTGCGACGAGAAAGTTCAGAGTAATTACAGCCCGCCTAGGTACAATCTACGTTTCATTGCCTCTATCGCGGCGTAGGGATGTAGGGACACGCAGGCGCGACGTCATCAGTGCAGCCGTTCAATCGGCTGGCCCCACGGTGTTGCTCGCGCGCGCTCCGATGAAGCTATACCCGTTTTCACCTCAAGAACCGCAGTAAAAAAAGTCCGGAACCTCGCGGAGCATTACTGATTTCCCCCTTTATATTGATAATAAAGATATATGTAGGAGAATTTTAGATTATATATATGTTATCTTATCAAGACGTACACGTTTCAAACGCCAAAAGCATCGGATTTTCCTCCGACAACCATATCTCGGAAGAACTACTTCGCGCCGCGTATGAACAATGCGCAAAACTTACTTTTTTCTTGAGGTGAAAACGGGTATAGCTACAACTTTGTGCCTAACATTCTCGCTGGAATTTGAGCACCGAGAGAGCTTGGATGATTGACATCTCGTCCCGCGTGACGTTAACTTCACGAGAGTCCAATCAGCACGCTCTGCGAACTTCGTGCCCAACTTTGTGTTTGACGAGTTTAGCGACCCTGGACGAACAAGAAGACTCGTTAAGCATGGTGAACGAGCTGCTGCCGTGCAAGGGACTCGTGGACACACCCCGCAATTGTTAAGCTATGTCAGTGAGTATCTACACATCGATGTTGATTAGTGCAGTATTTTTAATGCGTCCAACTTTTATCGCGCCTGACCGTGTCTGTTCACTCGCTGATCGGACGACTTCCTCAGTTTAATCTTACAGCTCATCAGCGTAAACTGCGATCACGTCAATAGTTATGCTGACGATAAGGACGTGCAAGAATGAATCACAAAGCCGAAAGCGTGAACATAAGAAACTTTTTTTTTCTTTTTTCCGGACTATTTAGTGGGCTACCGTCACTTCGACGGATAATCTTATTACGGCTAAATGGGTAGTACGACGGATAATCGCATTATGACGGAATGACTCAGCACGAACCCATAATAAACTAACGCTTAGAGTGTCGTCATGTCGTCACTCAATTCCTATAATTTTCTTATGGCGCAGAGCGCGGGTGCAATCGGCGATCGTTACCATTCGAAAATGCGACTTTCTGTGGTGGCAGAGAGCTCGGGCGATGTCACTTTAATCTCTCGCGGACTGTTTTAACAACTCTGGAGGACAGAAAAGCATTATCCGCGATTTCAGAAAGGGCTTGGCATAATTGGAAACAACGATTTTAGCCCGAGTGTCTCACGCCCCGCCTTATATAGGGGTCCGTTTTCTCCCTCTCTCTCCGCCAGGGCAGCAGGTGCGACAGCCACGTGCTTTGCAGCTGGGTCCGTCGCAACGTAGTCAGAAATGAGTCATAGCCAAGGTTCTCCGCAGTTAGGCCAGGCCTCTCTCCCCTTCCGGAGCGCACGAACCCACACGCACACACACACACGTCCCGTTGACGTCACGGACGCGTTGAGACACGTTTTGGGCAGCCTTCGACAGGTGGGCGTCAGTCCTGAACACGTCGGGACCCGTTCCGGGACTCGCCTCCGCAGCGTTGAAACTCGGAAGAAGGTTGCCGAAGGTTCCATTCTTAACAGCCCCTCCGGGGCCAGGGAAACCTCGAATGGCCGGTGGTACAATCGCTGGCCTGAAGAGGTGGGCTTGGAGTAGGCCTTGAGAAGACGCTGCAAGCACCAAACAAACTCCCAAACCTCTCACAACGGAGGCATCAGCGGAAACGTCCCCCACAACACCACGCCACACCGCAGTCAAACGCTCGGAATTCGCCAAAGACCCGCCAGACTGGATTACGGATTACCAAAATTTGGTACAATTTCGGGTATCGAGACCCCCTGTCGCCAAAAAAAACTCATTTTTCCAACGAGGTCACTAAGAACAAAATACAAAAGACAAAAACTCTTCGCAATTTGTGAGGTCATTTTGGGGTTTCAACGAAGTGCCCCCACTTAGATCCTCATTCCCGTGGATGACGAAGACCTCTGAGATCAACCCTACTAATTTTCGTGATGTCAGAAAAATCTGCTCAACCCATCGGCATTGCCGTTAAATTTGCCTTTCCTTTTTCTTACGCTGAAGTCATAGTGATCGATTTTCACGTGATTTCTAGACGTGAAAATGCGGTCCTTATAGCGCCGATAAAACAATCCGCCTTTTTCATGCCCCGTCACATTGGTCCTAGCAATCTCCTGAGCTGTAGCGCGAAACCCTGACACACTAGGGTCGCTCTTCTGCTCGACTGTCAAAGACACTCTGTCTACTCGTAGCAGAGGACCAAAGTTACGCGACGCCGGAGCTACGAGAGATCTTTCACTGATCCCCTCTTCCTCCGCCTTTTCCGCCGGCGCGTTGGGACGGCGTACGCTTCCTAGTGCTACGAGGTCAGGCTGTTCTACAACCTGGTCCCTCTCCTCCCGGTTTTCTGCCTCCAACTCTGGGAGTGCTTGCTCCCCGTCAGATGCCTCTGGCTCTGGATCCCTCGTCAACAAAGGGGCGACCTGACGCGATTTGGACCTCGTACATGACTGAACTAGCCCTTCTCCCAGTTGTTGACCCCTTTCGCGCAGCAGGAAATCTGACCGGTTAGAAAACAAATAAGGATACTCTAACGGGACTGTTTGCGAGACAGCCGCCTCTGTCACTAGCTCTCCGAACGGGCCAGTTATCCTCACTCTCGCCATAGGCAGACAGACACTGTGCTTTTCGAGCAGCTGCTTGATCCAAACGACCTTTCCCGTAAAATCGGATGGCTTTACATACGACGGATGGACAACGTCCATCGTCGCTGCACTGTCCCGAAGCACCCTGCACGGCTTTCCGTTTACCTGGAGCTCGTGAAGATAGGGACGAAGAAGCTTCAGGTCCTTGTCACTAACGTTCACGTACGAGAACACCACCCGCGGTTTCTTACATCTGGCCGCTGTGTGTCCCGGCTCCTGACAGTTGTAGCACAGGAACGGCTTCCGTGCCTCGAACTGCCCTGTTGGGCTTTTCCGCGCCTCGTCTCCGTTCGAGTGTTCTGCGCTCTTTTCTGGGACCTTTTGTCCTGCTTCGGGCTTCTCGGGCCCGTTTTCTCGCGAGCCGTTCCCCTGTCGGAAGGTCTTGCGCTGATCGCTTCGGCCGGATTCGCTTTCCTCTCCGCTCAGCTTTCTACGCGTTGCGTACTCTTCGGCTAGCTCAGCGGCCCTTTCGACAGAGTCGACTCCCACCCTGTCCTGCACCCAGAGCTTGACTGACTGCGGAATGCTACGAAAGAAACTGTTCGAGGCACACACACTCGACTACCTTGTCTCGGCTTTCGTACACTTCCTCGCTCTTCAACCATTCTATCAGGTTGGTTTTAAGCCCGTACGCGAATTCCGAGTAGCCCTCGCTGCTCTTTTTGGATGCGTTTCTAAACCTTTGGACGGAACGCCTCGGCAGAAAGGCGGTACCGCTTCAAAAGGCTGGACTTCACCTTGTCGTAGTCGTCCGCGTCTCCAGCACTAAGGCGCGCGACAACCTCTGCAGCCTCACAGGGCAACAGAGTCAAAAGCCGTTGCGGCCACGTTTCTGGGGCGAAGCTCAACTTCTCACATGTCCTCTCAAAGTTAACTAAGAATAGGCCCACGTCTTCCCCAACTTTAAAACGGCTGCATGAGCTTGGGATTCCGACACTAAAACCTTAATTAATAAACTTGAGGCCATCCAAAATCGCTCTGTCCGTTTTGTTACTAACTCTTAACATTTTCATACCAGTGTCACGGCATTAAAAACATTATTGTCATGGGACTCGCTCCAACTTCGCCGGAGGTTATCAAGGTACTCTTTTTTGAATAAAGTGGCTCGTGAACGTACCGGCATTGATAAGAACATCTACCTAAAACCACCTACTTTTACTTCCCGGAGATTAGACCACTCGAGGAAAATACGGGAAATATCATGCCGCACATCTGTTTTTCGATCGTCATTTTTCCCACGAACAATAAATCAGTGGAATAGGCTCCCCGAAGCTGGGGTTTCGGCTTCGAATGAAACATTTGATTGTCTTTTAAGTCGTTACTTACACGAAAATGATCCATGACTGATGTATTGTTTTGCATTGTGCTGATGTTAGCAGCTTACAGTAGATACGTGTATGTCGTGTTCAATTTTTTTTTTTTTTCTGATTGCGCATTGTATTACTTGTAGCAGATGTCACCATGTATTGATATTTTTTGCATCTCCATTTGTGTATTTGTTGTGTTTACATGTAAGTTACCCCCTACAATAATGCCCCCAGGGCGAAATGTAGGTAACGAATAAATAAATAAATAAATTAGAAAACGTCCCATAATGCAACGCGCGCGCGGTTACGCCGACGGCGAGTTGCGCTCTAAAAATTCGGGGGAAGGGATATCCCCCTTCTTCACTACTATCACCCCACCCTCTCTCTCTCTCTCCCGAACAATTTCTACGGCCCTTCCTGACCCCTATTTGAGTGTGTGTTTGTGTTGGTTATACCTTTCATTTCCCCATTTCCACGGCTTTTTCTCGCCATTACCCCTCGCCCCCTCATCTCTCAGACATTACCGACATCTCTATACACAACGCCTGTGGGTGACCCCGGTGACGTTGTTGACAGTGGCCGAAGATGAGCTCTAAAACCGCATACACCGCGCACGGCTCAACAATATCACAAAGTTTAATCTTCGCCTCGATTCCGAAGCGAAGATTTTGGCCTCAAATAACTCCTTCCCAAAGTTGGGAAACGTCACTTTGTCGTCAGCAATAACTTCCACAAACGACGATCTTGCGACGAGAAAGTTCAGAGTAATTACAGCCCGCCTAGGTACAATCTACGTTTCATTGCCTCTATCGCGGCGTAGGGATGTAGGGACACGCAGGCGCGACGTCATCAGTGCAGCCGTTCAATCGGCTGGCCCCACGGTGTTGCTCGCGCGCGCTCCGATGGAGCTAGCTACAACTTTGTGCCTAACATTCTCGCTGGAATTTGAGCACCGAGAGAGCTTGGATGATTGAAATCTCGTCCCGCGTGACGTTAACTTCACGAGAGTCCAATCAGCACGCTCTGCGAACTTCGTGCCCAACTTTGTGTTTGACGAGTTTAGCGACCCTGGACGAACAAGAAGACTCGTTTAAGCATGGTGAACGAGCTGCTGCCGTGCAAGGGACTCGTGGACACACCCCGCAATTGTTAAGCTATGTCAGTGAGTATCTACACATCGATGTTGATTAGTGCAGTATTTTTAATGCGTCCAACTTTTATCGCGCCTGACCGTGTCTGTTCACTCGCTGATCGGACGACTTCCTCAGTTTAATCTTACAGCTCATCAGCGTAAACTGCGATCACGTCAATAGTTATGCTGACGATAAGGACGTGCAAGAATGAATCACAAAGCCGAAAGCGTGAACATAAGAAACTTTTTTTTTCTTTTTTCCGGACTATTTAGTGGGCTACCGTCACTTCGACGGATAATCTTATTACGGCTAAATGGGTAGTACGACGGATAATCGCATTATGACGGAATGACTCAGCACGAACCCATAATAAACTAACGCTTAGAGTGTCGTCATGTCGTCATGGCGTCACTCAATTCCTATAATTTTCTTATGGCGCAGAGCGCGGGTGCAATCGGCGATCGTTACCATTCGAAAATGCGACTTTCTGTGGTGGCAGAGAGCTCGGGCGATGTCACTTTAATCTCTCGCGGACTGTTTTAACAACTCTGGAGGACAGAAAAGCATTATCCGCGATTTCAGAAAGGGCTTGGCATAATTGGAAACAACGATTTTAGCCCGAGTGTTGTTCTACCGTTATTTGGAGGCCCTATTTGAAACTCGCTTAATTAATGCTGCCGGCCTTCTGAAGACCCTTGGGCACCGTGCGCCAAACGACAAAGTTGGCGCGCCGAAGTGGCACACAAAACGAGCAACATTCCCGACGACGACCTCCGCCAACGAGATTTGCTTTAGGCCCAACGTGTGTGTTGTCAAAGCTATGCAGCGGACATGCAAGGGGAAAAGAGAGCGCTCGGACGAGAAGCTCGTTGCGAGTACAGATTCGCCAATTAATTTTCATCAGCGAGAACGGAAAGCCCGTGAAATATTTTGTAAGCTAAGAGCTCGCTCTATTTTTTGTGCTTAATGATATGCGCAAAGCTTAATTAGGCGGTATAATGAATGAGCGCGGAGGACGCGGATTAGAAGAGTCAAAACAATCCCAGCCAGAGGCCCCCGTCACCGGAGCCCGGCAGCATGCGGTCCTCGTGGACAGGGCAGAGAGCCTAGATTTGAGAGAGGAAGCAAGTCAAACCTTGGAGACCGTTTGCAGTTTAATGGCGGACGCCTCACAGCGTGCGCATGCGTCTCTTGCCGCTAGCAGACGCTTGCGGTACGATCGACGATTTCTCCTCCTCGCAGTTTGCATCGTAAACGCGGACCATAAACCACGAGATCCCTATCGAGCAGTTGGGAACACTCTGTAATGTAGGCGCACTAGACCGGGGCCGAAGGACCATGATTTCTCTTCGTCAAAGAAGCTGGAATCCCGGGAGGTTGTCGTTAATTATACGAACGTCTCTAAAAGTCACCACAGCGCTTGCACTTCGGAAAACTTTTTTTCTTTTTTTTTTTAACCTCTAAGAGAAGCGAAGGAGGCGGACGCCTCTCGACAGTCCCTGAGGAAATGCGAGCTTCTGTGTAATCGGAGCACAAGTCACGGCTCCGGGCTGAGGAGTCGGCCTGGCCGCCATTTGTCATCCGCTCGGTGGCATCGCGTCCCCGATGCGACAATGACGAAGACGAATTCGGTTCCGGGAAGCTTCTTTCTCTTCTCATTTTTTCCGGATCTAGAACAAAGATCCCCAGAGGGTGGGACTTCAGAGGCCCCGCGTGGGTCCGAAAAGCTCGCGTACATTTCCTTGTAATAAAAGTAATGAAATGATTACAAATTCACTTTCAAAAAGTAGTCGATTGCAAATAATTTGAATGAGCAACGTACAAGTCTGGATAAACAGCGGCGGATGCCACGATACATCCTATAGTCAATCCAGCGCTGTAAATACGTGACTACGCGTCCCCCTTATATCGCTGCGTCTTGCCCGATGGCCACGTGAGAGTCACACTGCATTGGATTGGCGGCTTCGATAAATTGTAGCATCCGCAGGGATTCATCGTGAGGTCAAACCAAGTAGCGCAGGCAGCATTGGTACTCTGTTAATGTTCGTCCGTTTATTTTTTCTTTTTTTTACAGCGTGGTTGTTAAAGGGAAGCTGAAGCGGTTTTAAATATGAGAAAAAACACCTGAGCCTAGTTAATCGGACCTCAGCCATCACGAATATCGTATTCGTTTGGTCATTTTCTGCTCTGGCTTGCCGACTTGCGGCCTGCCATTACTTCATTCCCACCATAGAAAAGCATTATCCGCGATTTCAGAAAGGGCTTGGCATAATTGGAAACAACGATTTTAGCGCGAGTGTTGTTCTACCGTTATTTGGAGGCCTTATTTGAAACTCGCTTAATTAATGCTGCCGGCCTTCTGAAGACCCTTGGGCACCGTGCGCCAAACGACAAAGTTGGCGCGCCGAAGTGGCACACAAAACGAGCAACATTCCCGACGACGACCTCCGCCAACGAGATTTGCTTTAGGCCCAACGTGGGTGTTGTCAAAGCTATGCAGCGGACATGCGAGGGGAAAAGAGAGCGCTCGGACGAGAAGCTCGTTGCGAGTACAGATTCGCCAATTAATTTTCATCAGCGAGAACGGAAAGCCCGTGAAATATTTTGTAAGCTAAGAGCTCGCTCTATTTTTTGTGCTTAATGATATGCGCAAAGCTTAATTAGGCGGTATAATGAATGAGCGCGGAGGACGCGGATTAGAAGAGTCAAAACAATCCCAGCCAGAGGCCCCCGTCACCGGAGCCCGGCAGCATGCGGTCCTCGTGGACAGGGCAGAGAGCCTAGATTTGAGAGAGGAAGCAAGTCAAACCTTGGAGACCGTTTGCAGTTTAATGGCGGACGCCTCACAGCGTGCGCATGCGTCTCTTGCCGCTAGCAGACGCTTGCGGTACGATCGACGATTTCTCCTCCTCGCAGTTTGCATCGTAAACGCGGACCATAAACCACGAGATCCCTATCGAGCAGTTGGGAACACTCTGTAATGTAGGCGCACTAGACCGGGGCCGAAGGACCATGATTTCTCTTCGTCAAAGAAGCTGGAATCCCGGGAGGTTGTCGTTAATTATACGAACGTCTCTAAAAGTCACCACAGCGCTTGCACTTCGGAAAACTTTTTTTTTTTTTTATTTTAACCTCTAAGAGAAGCGAAGGAGGCGGACGCCTCTCGACTGTCTTCTGGGAGTCCCTGAGGAAATGCGAGCTTCTGTGTAATCGGAGCACAAGTCACGGCTCCGGGCTGAGGAGTCGGCCTGGCCGCCATTTGTCATCCGCTCGGTGGCATCGCGTCCCCTATGCGACAATGACGAAGACGAATTCGGTTCCGGGAAGCTTCTTTCTCTTCTCATTCTTTCCGGATCTAGAACAAAGATCCCCAGAGGGTGGGACTTCAGAGGCCCCGCGTGGGTCCGAAAAGCTCGCGTACATTTCCTTGTAATAAAAGTAATGAAATGATTACAAATTCACTTTCAAAAAGTAGTCGATTGCAAATAATTTGAATGAGCAACGTACAAGTCTGGATAAACAGCGGCGGATGCCACGATACATCCTGTAGTCAATCCAGCGCTGTAAATACATGACTACGCGTCCCCCATATATCGCTGCGTCTTTCCCGATGGCCACGTGAGAGTCACACTGCATTGGATTGGCGGCTTCGATGGATTGTAGCATCCGCAGGGATTCATCGTGAGGTCAAACCAAGTAGCGCAGGCAGCATTGGTACTCTGTTAATGTTCGTCCGTTTTTTTTTTTCTTTTTTTACAGCGTGGTTGTTAAGGGTTAGTTTCCCTAGGATCATGTCCGGCAGCAAACAAATGTCGACACAACACTCTGAACAGCTACCGCCGTCGCTCATAGATGGCGGTAGCTGTACAGCCTTTCCAATCTGGCTTGCCGACTTGCGGCCTGCCATTACTTCATTCCCACCATAGTAAAGCTTCGCTGTTCTTCCTCCTTTACCAGAGTAAAAGAAACTAAAAGTTTTTATTTATTTTTTTTTTTTATTTAAAGGGATCATGAAATGAATTTTGGGCTTGGGTGAATTAGGATTTTACTAATCGCATATCGTTTAGTGCGCCAAAAGCAAACTAGTACGAGAGGGTAGAAAGCCAGAAAACCTGCTATTGCTACAAAAATTTGAAAAATATAGAGGACCATTTCGTAGCGAAAGCCCCTCCGCCTTTTCACTTTGATGCCTCCGCAATACCCAAGAATATACGTCAGCCGAACCCAGCTCACTCATTGGGCACAGGCACTGCGTCACTCGGACCTATGTGGTGGTCAGCAATCAGTCCATCGTCGAATATTTGGACTCGCGTCCGTGGCCAATGAGTGTCGTGGCGGCACTTATCAGCTGCGAATGACAAGCTTAACAGTGTGCTTAAACAGCACGGTGGAAGCTTGGAGTCATCGCATCCGATGCCCCCGCACGTCTCGACCACGCGATTTTTCGTCTCACTTTTGAGTTGAGGAGTAAAGCTACGGAAAAAGAAGTTTGAGAATCATTTCGTGGTCCCTTTGACGCAGAATATGGCTACCTTCTAGCCACTTCCTGTGACATCCTCCTGTAACGATATAGCGTTACACGAGGACTGCCTCAGAGTTCTCGGCTCAAATTCGCGATACATTTACTACCACTACTGCCAACGCCATGATAGTGCGGAAAAAGGGGCCTTGTGTGCGTATGTGTGCGCGCTAACCGGATGACTCTTTTAGTTTGCTTGCCGAGCTTTTTAGTCACGCGCTCATCGAGCTTCGGCACACTATTGAGTTAGACGCATGAGGCAACAATGCCACGACGAAGACGCTGTTGCGTCCCACTCTCGCCGTCACAAAGAACAAAGAACGTGCTCACTCATCGCCTTTTATTTTCTACCCGCGCTGACGCCCGCGTTCCTCGTAGCGTGCTTCTATTGACTGTACCTATTGACCAGAAAACGCCCGCGTGCCCTTTTTCGGTTGTATAGAACCGTCGGGTATTCCTCGCGTTGCATTTTCTTTTGGCCACAGTTCAACCTTTGTTGTTCACGCGGGAGCATTTTCTCTCTGCCGTCGCCATAAAAAGGGATTTCCACCCAGTCTCAGCAGCGCAACGTATCGACTCTATGTTCCGTAGATAGGGACAGCAGAGTGCGGCTGACGCCTCCTCGTGCAACGAAAGAAACACCGTCATTGTCTGTACACTTTGATCAGTGCTGTTTTTGCGAAACAGCGACTGGGGTTTTATTTAGTCTACGATCAGATACATCAGTGTGGCGAGCCGTGCCTCTTCGACCCTTTTGTTGGCCCCAGAAACGAACACTAAATAAACGCGCACAAACATCGCGGACAAAAACGTACAGAAGATGCAATGGTCTCATCAATTGGGCGTACTTTACCGGACGCTTTTCACAGTCGTAGAGTCAGCAGTTGCAGGGCGTCTAAAGTATAGTATCATAGCCCCCTCTACACTCACAAAGCCTGGCAGTTCGATGACGGAGCCATAGAGTGCCCGGGTCGCAGACTTCGAGATCGACGATCTGGTAGCACAGAGCATTTCTCGGGGAGTCTGGTATTCAGCGCACATCTTTTGCAACGGCGAAGACCCGAAACATGGTTTTCAAACCCGACGAGAAAAGAAGCGGTAGCCCGAGGAACGCGAGAAGCAGCGAGCGGACATTCCATCGCTCGGGACAAGGGTGTTTCGGCGTCTCGCCGCAGCGGGGCGCCCCGTTACATGACTCTTGTCTGCCTCTCTACCTTTTCGCTTTCGGCGGCCGTGTCTCGTGGCGATCTGCCAGGCTTTGTCGTATACAGGAGGCTATATAGTATATACCTGAGTGTAAATTGCTTCGGGCTGGATGAATGAAAGAATGCCGAAGGTCTAATCACGAGGCTAGAAGCCTGTATACAGGATAAGCCACGCTGGGGCTACCGGTGAATATATACGCATCTACAGCTTGGAGCCGATGGCTCGTTGGTACAGACGCGCGCCCGTAGGTTTAAAATAACAAACACAAAAACTCACCTAAGTAAAAAAAAATTTTTTTTTTTCATGGTTGAAGTGTTATTTAAACCTTCTCTGTCCGCGAAATTATCCCAAGAACGTTGGGGGCCACATTGCGGCGTTTATTTGGATAGGAAGACACGGGTGAAACGTAGAGAAAATAAAATTAACTTACATTCTATCCCCCCTTTTTTTTTCAATATACTAAATAAATGCCGCGTCATCTGTTGGTTTTACGCGAGCTAGCCCGTAGGAAAAAAAAAAATATATTTCTACGTTGTCATTTCATACTCAGATAAACTCACGACCTTCTAAGTAAAAAAAAAAATGCTATCTTATTTTATTTTAGGGCTAAATTCCATCGCAATCCGTTAAGAAACCGATTTATGTGCGGTCCCTTCGAAGGACCAACCCGCCATCGAGTCCACGCTGTAGTGCGTGTGCGCGCTATTTAAACGCAACACTCTAAAAAAAAAAGGGGGGGGGGGAGCATGTGAGTTTTTTTTTTTTTTCCAGAACACGGAAACGGCCGATCACGGCGAATAACGGAAGAATATTGCAGTATGACAAAACTCAAAATAAAACTAAACTTAAAAAAAAAATCGTTCAGCCTTTCCACTCTCGTGAAGAAGGAAGACCAACGGAGCAATACTCGATACACTGTGTGTTTCTTCTTCGTCGTCGTCTGTTTTTCGCGCTGTTTCCTACGATGAATTCCCACGAACGCGCCCAACTATCCATTCTTCTATGATAGCTGGAAAGGTTGGCGCCATCTACGAGCGACGGCGGCAACCATACTGGTTGTGTGCTTGCCGCCGTCGCTTATAGATGGCGGTAGCTGTCCAGGTAGGTTTGTGTCGACATACATGGACACGATCCTGGGGAACCTAGCCCTTAACAGCTCCGCTAAAAAAAAAAAAAAAAAAAATGTGCGCAGTTTCACTTTTAATACACCGTACTAAAAGACAGTCTGCAAGACACTACCGGGTTTTAGGGAACCGTTCGTGCACATCCGATGCGGTATGAGAGGCCCTCCGGCACGTACTGCGCATGCGCGAGTCTCCTGCAGTAGCGCATGCGCAGTTCGTACCGGAGGGCCCATTGTACCGTATCGGATGTGCAAAAAACCCTCGATACTGTCTGAGGCCCGTTTTCCCCTTGTATGACTGTCCTGTGACATTGGTCATGCAGAAAAAAACGTTTCCAGACATGTTCGATGCATGCACATGACTGAAGCAAACATGTTTTGAACATGCTGGATATCTGTCCGAAGATAATTATGTGGCAACGTGTCTGCCGCAAATATCGCTTTTTGTGTGTGTGTGTGTGTGTGTGTGTGTGTGTGTGTGTGTGTGTGTGTGTGTGTGTGTGTGTGTGTGTGTGTGTGTGTGTGTGTGTGTGTGTGTGTGCGTGTAATCATATATTCCGAGCTTCGTCGTCATCTCACATCTACGCTCTGATTGGCTCTCCCCTCTTATGCAAGGAAATAAATTCGTAGAAATGTTTTTGTATTGGTTTTTAGGGCCAAGTTTTGCCGCTTAAAAATATTAGTCACTGAAGGAACGGTAAGATTTTTCTCGCAAACAATTGTTTGGGTGAACGCTTTTTAGAAAGCTAAACGTGGTTCCGCATTTCTAACTTGTAAGAATTTTCGTTCGTTCGATCAACCCCCGTGCACTGGCATACCTCTGGGACTCGCTCGATATCTCTGCAGCGCCTGCATCCCGAGGTACGTTTTTAATGGCCCGCGCGAAGCTCTCGGTGCAGCTTCGATTGACTCAGACCGCGAGCTGACTCGGGTGATCGCTTTGGTCGGCAATGTGCCCACGGCTCCATTGGGGGAGCACCGTGCAAAGTACTTGGCCCCGCAGGAAAGACCAAAGTCAATACGTTGACAAAGTCCAATCCCCCTCCGTCAATATAGAGCCGACTGTCGACCAAGATATAGGGCCTCCCGTAGACGTGGGAGCGCTGGAACAACAAACTTGTGGAGGAATTGTACAAGCGAAGGCCGGTTTGGGGGAGGGGGGGGGGGGTCGTAGATTGTTCGACAACGTCCCTAGCGGACACTGCGAAGACGACCGTAAATAACCTAGTTTTATTTATTGTCTCGGTGATGGAAAACCGGCCAAGTCAAACTCGCGACGGAAGTTCTCCAAATAGCTCGAATTGATTGTACGCTCGTTTATGCGGTGAGGCGTCTACAAACTGCCTTCAAATGTCATTTGACGTCTTCGCTGCGGAAAGCCAATCTCGCCATACGTACAAATTCCACCCGGGCGTTTTTAAAGGCTGGTTCACAAATTCACTTTTCAGTGTGACTGCAATAACTGAGTGCGCACTGTGCCAACACCTCCTAGAATTCGCGACTCCAGCAACCTATAGGGTCGCCACTATCAAGCGAATATGGCGGTCTTAGACAGGCTGAGCCGTACCATGTGCCAGCTCGGCCATAGCCTCTTCTATACTCACAAAGCCTGGCGGTTCGACGACGGAGCCATAGAGTGCCCGGTCGCAGATTTGGAGCGCGAGGATCTTGTAGCACAGGGCATTTCTCGGAGAACCTGGACGTCAGCGCACAGCTTCTGCAGCGTCGAGGACCCGAAACACAGTTGTTCGCTCGGGAGAAGTTTGTTTCGGCGTCTCGCCGCAGCGGGGCGCCTGTCACGAGGCTCTCCTCTCATCCGTTCTCTGCCGCTGCCGCTCTACCTTTTCCATTTCGGCAGCCGCTCCTCGTGGCGACCTGCCAGGCTTTGTCAGTATAGAGGAGGCTATGGCTCGACGCACAACGCTCGGGTTTCAGTAGGCTAGCATTGGATTCAAAATGGTTTGTCCCAATTTTTATTCACTCATTTCAAACTTGCGGCGATGTGTCGGCGTAAGCGAGCTTGCAGAGGAGGCGCGACCATCGGGGAAGCGATGGAGGGACTGCCGCCCTTCTACGGTGCCGACAAACATTGATAAACGCGCAATGTCTGGCTCACGCGGTTGTGTATAGGTGGCGCTTAGGGCTACCTTGGCAACACGCTGATACGAAAGTAGCAACAAAGTCACCGGGACAACTTTTCCATCGCGCCAGCCGCCGACGCGTAATCGCGAAATCCTCAAGGGACGAGCAGAAATCACAAAAGGACTTGTTCCGCGTCCAGTTCAGTGTTTTCCCGCTAGGTGGCGTCCGTTTCTCTGGAGTCACGAAGAATCGAGGCGTCCTCCTCTTTCTCCATGGAACGTCGTCACAGTCGGATTCGGGCTCGATGGCGGTCGTCTTTCGACGCATTCATTGGTCACGAGTTCCGGCCGAGCACTCACTCGTAGCCAATCATATCAGCGCAGGGTTGCGAATAATCACTGACGTTTCTGTGCTCCCAATCAACGCACCCGCAAGTTGTGGTCTCTGATTAATCGACAAGGTTTTATCCGCGAATCTAATTATATCTCTAATACAAAATTATTCAATTTACTTTTATTTTATTTTTTATTTTTTTCGGAACAATAGCGTCAATTTGTGGAGCGTTGGTTCGCAGCTCGCCTTCCTTCCATCGGAAAATTTTCCCTAATGGGAACTATATACCGATCCATTTATCTTTGCCCGCCGCCACACACACACACCAGATGCAGATCCGCGAATTCGGACATTTATTGCGGGGAAGCGAGCGCTCCATTATGAAACTTCCGATAACTCGAGCGTGCTAAACTGGTTAAACGAGATTTACGTTTTCTTATGACACTGCCCGTCTTTTCTCTGTTTCTCCTTGGATTTTTATATAGGCATAGAGATCTTCGCTCGTCACGCATCCTGATAATACCTATTCCGAGACTATACTCCGTTTCACATTAAGGCGCAGCCGGCGCGATCTTAAGGGGTCAATCAAGCAGCCACAAAACTGCATCGTCACAGCGCTTGTTGTTTTTGCCGGATTGCTATAGCACCAACGAAAACGATCGCAAACAGAAAAAAAAAGACCGCGTACGATGATGAAACATGAAACATATATATATACATGTGTGTGCGCGCGTGCGTGTGTGTACGTGTGTGAGTGATTATTGAATTTATCGTCAGCTCTATTTACCTTTTCCTATCCTTGATTTTGATGCGATACATTCAATAATCGCTTCCTCGTTTACAATATTACTACGGATGCACCGGCCACTTTTACCTAGTATATAAATATAGGAAAATAAACGTACTACCTCGAACCGATTTCGAGAGTCTTATAACTTAGTGCGAATCGGCGTTTCGGCCTGCGTTATAAAGAGAGAGAAAAGAGAGACGGTTCTTCTTCGCTCGTCACGCATGCCAAAACCCAGCCAAAACCTATACCCCGTAACTGTGAGCACCTTTTAAATAGGGTACCCATTCGTGTTTCTGCTGCTCCAAATGATATTCCCCGTGTCTGCTCCATTATGTTCCGTTTTAATATTTTGTTCCTCTAAAGTTCTCAGACTTCGTTTGTAATCCCCCCCTCTTTTTTTTCTGTTTTGCTTGGCCCTTGTTTCTTCCATCGTTTGTAAAGAACCGTGGTTCCGCTCTGTTAGCCAATAATACGCGCGGAATCATCATCAAGTCCGACTCATTCGCGTCGCGGTCGCTTCGCCGTCGTTAATTTTACTTTTTTTTTTTTTTTGCCTACATTGTCATTTCATATTTTACGAACAGTTTTACTGCGCAAATCGGCTATTTTCTTCTTCTTTTTTTTTTTTCTCTTCTTCTGAGTTCCCATCGCTGTTGACACGGGGACGAACGTGCCATTGAGAACATAACGGATAATTACATTACGCCCGCACAGCGAGTTTCTCTCTAGATTACTTCGTCCGGTATTTTATTATTGTTGCGTCTGTTTCACAGATAGCGCTAGTACCTAGAGACGTTCAATCGTTTCCAGACTACATGCTATCGTGTCGTTCGAAAACAATGATCAAATGACTCGGTGTTTTCGCTGACGTACTTTCGTCCACCATTTTGTTGTTGCGAACCATCTGGCGTGGGCTGAAGGTGAGCACTCCAAGGATCTTCATGACCCCTCGTATGCGTAGAGCATAGAAGCTCCTAAGTCTTACGAGGCTGACATCTCCTCAACAGGTTGCGATGTAATCCTTCAAATTAGTCATTTTGTTTGAAAAAGCAAACTAACAACAAAATGGTGGATGGACGTCATTTGAAAACAGCAAAAAAGTTTTTGCGCACTGTTTATACGCCGCGCGAAATAGCTCTTACAAGATGATGGTTGTCGGAGGAAGGAGCGATGCTTTTGGCGTTTGGGACGTGGTCGTCTTGATAAGACGACACGTATCTACTCTAAAAAGCAGCTGCACATATCTCAATTAGTAATTTAGTAATTAGTAATGCTCAGCAAAAAGTGGAAGCGAGTATAGAGGTAACGAGGAAGTAACGCGCCACACTTTTGAGCCGAAGTAATTCGCGCCTCTTTCGAGGCTCAGTAACGAGTAACGTACTTAGTTACCTTTGAACTGAGTTACGAGTAACTGCGTTTGGTTACTTCTTTTTTTAGTGACGAGTACATGCCTGGCTTAGACTATCGAAGTACAAATACAAATAAACAACAACCTATTCTGGTGATTTTTTTTAAAGCATGAAATGCTGTTTGACGCTACCCCCAAGCCCAAACATGTTGTCTACTCGTCCGTCCACGCATTTTCCGCTAAATTTATCGGGGAAAGTGGCGCCACGTGACGCCACGTGACCTATATACTTCGTGAAAATTGACGGCACGTGACCTATACGTCAACTCTGTTTCCCCGCTAAACTTAGCGGGAAAATATCCGTTCTTGAGACACTGATTCCTATCTTCCTATCTTCGATAAGACGTCGGCACCTCGTAAGCTTCGAGCGTGCACGCGCAGCCGAAGCACGACGGAAGGCGACAAGCGCGTGCTGGACGCATGGGCATCCCAAAGAGGCGTCTTGAAAGTTCCAAGTGCGTCTAGAACTGAGCGACAACCTTGGAATTCGTTGTCATCAGAAATATACGGCGAATCGCTAGGCAATTTCGTTGCATACGTGAAACGTTCTAGCGTATCACGCACGTTTATATTACTATTTAGCAGCACGTCTAGCCTGTTCACGGCGCCTTTCATCTGATCATTTAACGCGTGACATCTGTACACTTGGAATGATAAGCATGGTAATCTCACAGAACCTTCCACCCCACTCCTGCTCTCCCACCTCGCCTCCTGCATACCTCTCCTCCTCACTCCACCCCTTGTCACATATGCTCTCCCCGCAAACCAATCAGTGTGGAGCACCTCACTCCTCCTCTCCCGCCCGTCAACCAATCAGTGTCGAGCCTCGCGGCCGCGCTTTTATCCAGGCTTCACTTTTGGGCTTCACGAAATGCCGAACACCTAGCCAAAGAACGTTAAAAGTTGGGCCAGGCTTAAAATTGTCGGACGCGTCCCAATCAACCGCAACTGGAGCATGGACCAAAACTCACAGTCACATCAAAGGCCGCAGTTAAAAATAAAAAGTTCGGCCTTTCGCGGGACTGTACTATTTTCCCCTTTCCTGTGTTGAATTAAGTCACATGGACAGCTTTCTGGGACACGCTGTTTTAGTTCCCGATTCTCACGACACGTGGCGTATCAACCTTGAGCAAGATAGAGTGCCTTCATACACATGCCCTAGAGCAAGATAAACGGAGAATTCGATGCGCGCGACCGCTATCTGAACCTCCTCTCCTGTGCATCTCTCCGGCCTCCCGCCCTTTTCACCGTTTGCGTCTGGCCAAATACTTTACTAGGGGGAATACATTCCATTCCGCTCATTTGCATTGGACAGAACGCCTACAGCGCCGAATCCAGCCCTGACGAAAAGATCCACGCCGAGTCTTTTTGTTTTGTTTTTTGCAAATAAGCTATCATCATCATCAGCTACGCCGGCGGTCGGTGCGCCAGTACAAGCCAGTGTCTCGAGGTGTGAAACAACGTCAAATGTGTTGCGTGGTGTTTTCGTTTGATACTTTTTCGAAACGATGCACACGATATACCCCGAGTCTCATCAAACTTTAGTTGAGTTTAGGTTTCTGAATTTGGCTTTTAGAAATA
This sequence comes from Ixodes persulcatus, assembly GCA_013358835.2. NCBI lineage: Eukaryota > Metazoa > Arthropoda > Arachnida > Ixodida > Ixodidae > Ixodes > Ixodes persulcatus. Next base: position 158,822 of record JABSTQ010009660.1, on the reverse strand, counting down.
GAAAAATCTCCCCAATTATGTTTATTTTGCCGCTTTGCGTTCAAGAGACAATCTGTTATTTTCTGTATTGCGTATGTTATTTCAGTGATGCGCGCCACTAGTATGGTGTAGTTTTGGAATTTGTATTCTCTAAACGAGGAAACGCTATTGTTCTTTCTTTTAAGGCGCTACCGGCTGTTTGGTCAGCAAAGCATTTCAGTCTAGTCTTTATTCTTTCAGTCTTTATTTATTTGGCTCTGGAGAGTCGCGGCACCGCGGAAAGGCAGCAGCCCGTACCATGGAGGCCTGCGGTGCCGCGTCTAGTGAACATCATAATGTGATGAGTATATACAGGGTGTCACAAAAGAAATTTACAGCGTTTTTTTCACCGCAAAAATAAACTAGGCATCGCCGAACGCTCATTCTCCGCCTAAGGGTAGCGCTACAGGTCACAACCAGATGCCAAAGTTTCAGCCCGATCCGATACTTTATTCAAAAGTTATAAGTGATTTTCTGAAAATTTCAATAGGAAAATGGAGCCCACTTTTGCCCGTTTTCAGTTTCTGGTGCCATAGAGCCCCATGTATTCGAAAATTCCGTCGGCCGCCATTTTCCCATTGAAATTTTCAGAAAATCACTTATAACTTTTGATTAAGGTATCTGATCGGGCTGAAACTTTGGCATCTGGTTGTGACCTGTAGCGCTACCTTTGGGCGGAGAATGAGCGTTCGGCGATGTCTAGTTTATTTTTGCGGTAAAAAAAAAAAAAAAAAACCTGTAAAATTTTTTTGTGACACCCTGTACATGCATGATGACGACGACATGTATTGTTTGTATTGGGGAGGATAACAGTCCGATTCGCAGAAGTCCAGATTTCGTGGAGGTGGGTTGGGCGGGTCAGCAGCGAGCCATGGGGGCACGCCGTTCGATCGGTGCATGAAGAAGCCCCAGGAACATGATGGCGCTGTTGCTCACTGGGGTCCACTGGGGTCGAAGCATCAGGCTCCAAGGAGAGCCCAGTCAAAGTAGAAGCTGCCGCTTCCTAGGAACCAGGGCTCAGATTGGGGCACTGCCGTCGCTCGGTGTGTCATCCTCTCAACGTCGTCGTCGTTGTGTTCTTTATTTATACGCGTATATATGTATAAATAAAATAAGATAGATAAAAAGACACACAATCGAACAGCCAGCGGCGCCCCGTTCTAGTTATATTTCTAGTTATTTCTAGTCAGTGGCGTAGTAACGGGGGGGGCCGTGGGCCCCGGGTACCAGGAGTCTCAGTCACGAGGGGGGGTGCCACTTATGGCGGCAATCCCCCCCGGCTTGACTGGTTCGTAAGTGGCAAAGAATGTGTAGACGCATGAGGTCACCACTCTTCCATCACGAACGTGTCTGGTGCAGAGTCGCAAAACTGGCTTGGCTCGCGCAAAGTCATCGCGCACCGGCGGAAAAAACAAGCGCGGAAAGTGCGGGAGCACTCGAGAAAGAGCTGTGCCCGGGCACGCCGAGCCAACGCCACCTAGTCTACGCCAAACCCAGCGCAACACGACGCTGGCTTGCGCCGACCACGGCCGGACTGCGCCGAGACAGCAAGAGAAGGCGTCAGACGAAGAAGAAAGAAATCACACGAAGGTCTTACACGAAGGGAGTCGCGGGGAGGGGGTAAACGTGTTGGCTAAACTCTCAACGTGTCGTCTCCCTCACCCCGGACTCGCGCCCATGGCTGTCCACCCGTGCACAGCACCGCACCACGCGCCGAGGGGGAAGTGCCGAGAGGAGGTGCTGGCGAAAGGCTTCTGCTCAGCAAGCTCCCTCGCTCTCTGACCCCGCCGTAAGTTCTAGAAGCGCGTCGCTCGCCGTCGGGAGGCGGTCACAATGTAGTGTTCTGGCAAGTGAATTCGTAATGTTGTGACGGCGACGGCGTTTCCCTGTTGCCACAGCGTGCCATGACTGGAGACCGTCGAGCTTCCGGAAATCTGCGTGGACGGACTGGCTTCAGCGCCGCAGTGTACCGTATGCCAACGATTGTTTGATTGCATTACTTTCCATTTTAAGGCGTGCGGTTTAGAGGCTCGTTTTAGCGACAACATCTTACCGAATTGCCTCGAAACTCTGTTTAGAGAAAATGGCGGCCGCCGGCATGCTGTTGCTTGCCGAATCGTTAGCGGTGAACCCTTGGTGGTGCACGCTCGAGCTTGATATTATATCATATTTTCCCGGAGCGATACCGAGGGTTACCACAAGGTCTGTTTGGAAGCCTAGCTTGCCGCCGCGTACAGACCGCATTTCTCTAAACTGAGCCTTCACGTTCTCTAAACCAGAGGTGTGCAAAGGGGGGGCCGACACTTTGCAGAAGCCAAATGTCTGCGAAAGAACTTATGAAGAAATTGAATGTTCAGCTTTCGTGACACAAATGCTCAATATAAAAAAAAAAAAAAACTTCATGTGTCCTCATTATGTGTACATAGTTAAATAAAAAAAACACTGTTTGCTGGCTAACCCTGTATTTATTATTTCATTATCGCTGCGTGACCTCGCGTCGCGGTTATGGCTTTTAGCTTTGCGGTCTCGGGGAGCGGGGGGGGGGGGGGGGGGGGGGGGTGACAAAAGATCTAAGGGCCCCGGGTGCCAGATGGTCTAGCTACGCCACTGTTTCTAGTTATACACGCCTGAAAGAATTTTGTTCAGTTTGTGTCTGTAACCGAGCTAAAACTTTACGTACACGGGCAAATCCCAAGCAAAATATATACAATGCGAGTGTTTCTGACCCTACATAACAATTGCTTATATTTGAAATCCAGGGCACAAATGTTGATTGTAAACATCTAATTATTATATAGTCATATTAAAACGGCCACATTCTTAGTCAATATGCTGTCACAAACGCATTGTACAAATCTTTTTTTTCGATAAGCCTATGTAAAGCACCAAGAAGCTTGGCCGCAAGCTTCTTGGTGCACGGCGGAGTGCCAACTTTACAGGGGCAAAAAGCGGGCCGAATTTGAAAGTCTCGAGGAATAAAAAGTATTAAAGGGGTCATGAAACGATTTTCCTACTTCTTCCTCCTTAGACTTAATCCTCAACTCAAATGCGAATTGTGAAATCACGTGGTCGTGACATTCCTTCGGCACCGGTGCGATGACTCCTAGGTTCCACCGTGCTTTTTATGCACACCATAGAACTTATCATTCTCCAGTGACAATAAGTTCCGTCAGGGCACTCATTGGCCACGAACGCGAATACAAATATTCGTCGACGGATTGATTGTTGACGAGCGCATACGTCCGAGTGACGCAGTTCTCGTGTCCAATGCGTGAGCTGGGCTCTGCTGACGTCAGTTTGGCGCCGGTGACGCGCGTTTGGAACCGCGGATGTATCATAGTGAAAAGGCGGAGAGCTTTCGAAGGCAAGAAGGTACAAAATAGTCCGCGATATTTTCAAATGTTCGTACCGAAAAGCTGGCTTTTGACTTTCTAGCCTCTTTCTTTTGGCCAACTAAACGATATGCGATTAGTAAAGTCCCAATTTAAAATCATTCATCCCAACCCAAAATTCGTTTCATGGCCCCTTTAATTAAAATACCAAAATTTTAACTGCGGTGTGTGCTATGAGTCAGAAGCCATTATATTCCTTGGGAACTTTACGATTCTTCATTTCAGTGAGAATAAATTTAAAATTTTGTCAAAGTGGCCCATAGAACCCAATGCAACAATATTATATCGGGCCCAGGAATAAAAAGTATACAATCCTGAGGTTCAAGTAGGTATTAAATAAGAGTGTATTAGTGCCCTCTGTAGATATCCCGGGGAAATTAAGGATTCCTGCAGTAGTTTGGCTGAAATTATAATTTTACTGCGCTTTGCTGAGAATAGCCAAGAGAGGGCGCAAGGAGACCGTGTCTAGAAATGCTGGGGATGTTGTGCATCTTAGATCAGCTAGGTTTATGTCATTTTATCGAGACGTACACGTCCTCGCCATTTTTTGTAATTCTCCTCTTACACCGTGACTGGTGTCAGATTAAAAACAAATACAAACGGCGTAGACATAATTTGTGGCCTCTGTTCGCCTTCAAAAAAAAAAAAAAAAAGAACTAGAGAGAATTCAAAGCGCTAAAAACACAGAGGAGTGGTAGGAGAAAGACGTACACCACAGAGCGTCCTTTTTCTATCTTCGGGTTTTTAGCGCTTTTAATGGTCTACAATATACCACCAACTCGTCCAAATTCATACCCTTCTGAAATGTATATACTCCTATATATGTATATATACCGGGTGTTTTTGCGAAGACTTTCAAAAATCCTAAAAACTAGGGCGTTTGAAAAAAAAAGAACTGTCTTCGCGAACAAACTACCAGCCACGGCGGACGTCAGGAATTAAAAACAACGTACTAATTAGCCAGCTAATTAATTAAAATTTGTTAATTAACTTTTTAATTAGTGGAAATAGACATATGGTTCCAATTAAAAATTTGATGAGCGTTATCAAAAACCCCTAAATCAGTCATTTTCAGAAAGACTTTGAGCGCGTGAGAAGGGTAGATAGCGCACCAAAGTTACCACTCGTGGAGCAGGTACAAGGCTGGGGCTAGATAAGAGGCGGAAAAGTAGCGCGGGCGCCTTACCGCAACCGCTAGCAAACACGCACAGACACACAGATATATATATATATATATATATATATATATATATCTGTATATATATATATATATATATATATATATATATATATATATATATATATATATATATATATATATATATATATATATATATCTGTGTGTCTGTGCGTGTTTGTTTGTTTGCAAAGGCCCCTTTCGTCGACCAAAGATAATGAAGAAAAAAAAGGATAAAGAAACCAGGAAGTGTAAGCGTGGTGAAAAATACCCGTTCCCGGTGTTGCAAAGGGACAACACAAACACAAAACATCTCTGTTTTAATTTTGTTTTGCACCGTACGTAACTTTGTTTTGGGGTATACTTTCCAGCATGTTTAATTTTCACCAGCTCCCTGTACCCTAATATTTTGTTTGAGGAGGTGTGTTGTTTTACTGTTTTCTTATTCCATTTTTTCTTCTTTTTTTTTTTCTACACGTTTGGTGGTATTGTGACCCCAAATCCAGAAACCTTGGGTTTTGCGCTTATTTATACTGCTCGTGTTCGCACTTCCGCTCTCACCCGGGTTTAAATTTAGACTCTGCCTCCGTTTTGTGTTTCGGAGGCGTTTCTCGGAAGCCGGCGGGCTGGGCTGCCACGTTTAAAATTTGTTGGTACAACACATGGGGAAACGAAGGAGAAAAGAAAGCATACTGTAAACGAGTTCATTTTCGCGAGGAGCTAATCTTCGCGGATTTCGTGACTTGAAAAATATCGCGAAATATTTTATCACGCAGAGGCATCACCTCACGGTAACGAATGCATAGCATATATCACTCCTAATCGTGAAACGTTCGTGCCGGCTAACTATTTCCTGAACCCACACTTCCCGAAATTCGCGAAATGATGAGCCCGCAAAAATAAAGTCGTTTGCAGTATTTGATTTGTCCAGGCTGTTTTAAACAATAAAAGGAGCACTTTCTTTGACATTAAAAAGCTTTTTTTTTTTTTTAACAGGGAGTTTTAATATTTTGTTTCCCTTAAACTATCTTGAAAAGCTTCAAGATTCGCACTGCGCATGGGCAGTTCGACGCCCCAAGCTGCTCGGGGGGGCATAAAGCATTGGTGTCCCTACTAGTCAAACGCGAGGGGAGAGTCGCCCCAAAATGTCGTCTTGGAGCTCTTCGCAAAATTAAAAAAAAACAAAGTTTTACGCGGAAAAAAACTTTTTTCTATATAGCGAGTAAAAGGCACGCAGCGTTTCTTCTAGACCAGGGGTCCCCAAGCCCCACCCGCGGGCCAGATCCGAGCCGTGGAGGCCTTCCTGCCGGTCCGCGGATGACCGTGGTCTTTCCAGTGACGATCGGCTCGCGGCACGCTGCCAGAGAAAAGAGTAGGGACAATTTGAGCCACCAACAACGAGAAATACCTTCAAATTTGCCGCGTATCCCGTCAATCCGCCGTCCAGGAGCAACCAGGAGGCAGCGTGATCAGACTAATAAATAATTCCACCAACTATAGCGAAATATATATTTTGTCTGATAACACTGTGCTCAAACAAGTTTTTTTTTTCTCTTTTTGTTTTTTTATTTAAACATGGAGTCGGTAGGTTGTAAATATCGTCCAACGACGTTAAACAAACATATTTTCAGCCGTATTTTTATACCCCTGTGACCCGTAAAGGCGATGAACTGTCAAGCGAAGATTGTTAAAAAGTACGTTCTCTTAATAAAACGCGACACAGTCCCACGACGTCCTCGCTGGTCCGCCGTCAGCACACGGCTTGAATCGCGTTTCGCCAAGTTTCGCTTGGTTTTCCGCCGGCTCGGCCCGCCACACTTGTGCGACATTCATACCTGAATCGCATTCATTCGTGGGGCGTTGTTGACCTGTCCGGGAAGGGTTGTTCGTATTGTGTACTCGGGGCTTGCGATACGTGACGTGGAATCGCGTGTGACGTTGGCAGCTCGGCATTTCTGTCCATCGATGACCTTCGCTTGTTTGCCTGTGTTTGCTGCTGCCAGTTCGGACTACACATTCGTAGCAACGTGTTACAAATTCGAGACTGATAGCTCTCCTTATTTTTTTTTATTACTTTTTTCCTTATTGTTCTTATCGTGCGTCGACGGTTTCTTGTGCGAAAGCCGCGAGCTTTCTTGTCTTAGGAGATCGCCGCCTCAGATGCTTCGATTTACGGATGTTGATTTTCGTCGGTGGTCACATAAATATGCTGTACGTACTACGTAACATCATCGACTGTTGTCTATTCACAGTTATCCCAGTTTCTCTACGAATTTTTTGTGAATAATCGGATTGATCTAAGGTAACAAAATCGCGCGGCTTTAATTCACTGCCAGGACGAGTTTTCTGTATACGCGGTTTTGTTAACAAAAAAGAAACAGCGGCGTTGCGTTTTTTTTGTGTGTGTGTGTGTGTTTGGCTTGAACCAGGTGTTGCTTAGACCGCCAAAACCATTGACAACATATCGCAACTTTGTGTCTGTTATTGACAACACACAGGATGCCACACGGCTTGCTAGGATATGTTGCTCTTTTTTAACGTCCGCTTATCACTAACTTGATTGGAGACACTTCCTGAAAGGTCTTCTCTCGATCCGTCGGTTGTATTTACTTTATGCTTTATCATTTGGAAATCTGCTGCCTGCCTATCTCGTGCATGCTGCGCATATTTAGATTGCCAGTGACTGCCCAGTGACAAGTTGACTGATTTGCTAGTATACAGGAAAATAGTTTTGGACTATGATGAGTTTTTATGCTGACGGCTCATCTAGTGCATGTTGCAGAGCGAATGTAGCTTGATGTTGCATTTAACATGCGACGGCAAGCTGAAAACAACCTAGTGTTGCGTTCAATAAGTGCAGTGCATGTTAACACGTTTTGTTCGGTTGTGTCTAGCAAGTCTCTCTTACTCGGTGGGCACCATGTCGTTCTTGAAACAGGATCGACCAATGTCTTATCAAACGTATGTTTTTTGCTCTCGCATGTTTACAGTGTTGACTGAATTTTTGCTTTCCTGATCATCTATCTACTGTCGTCCTTATGTACGTCATAGCCGACTGTGCTAAAGATATCCTTCGAGGGTGTTTTCCTATCGCAGGAATCTATGTGATATTGACCCGCAATCAGTGTGTATCCTTGACTGACGACGTCGGGAATCGAACTGTGTGGGGCTGGCACGCACATTGTCCTTTTGACGCAGCAACGAGAGGCAGATAACGCATGCCAAAAGCGTCTCGAGCAGGGGCAGGATCGGTGTCGTGCACGGGGGGATGCGCTACAAGCACGTCTCTGTTCTCGTTCTCCGCAGGAAAGCAATCCAGGGAGACATCAAGCTCCCGACAGAAAACGGAGACTCCAGACCAATTCGTGCTACACCTGACTGGGGGGTGAGTTCGACGCCTCTTGACCTATTTCACTTCAGTTGCCGGCTTTTTGTGGCAGAGGCCTGCCGAGTGTGAAAGAACATTCTCCTGTTGTCGATGACGGGCTAAGAATGCAGTAGTGGAAGGTCCACCGAGCTTTGGCTGCGCGCACGACAGGACGTTATCAAAGCCAGAAAGCTTGTGCTAAAGGTGGAACGTCTGCTGTATTCTTAACCGGTCGCCGACTACATATAGTTGTCGTCCGACAGCTGGGACTGTTTTGGTTTAAGAGTGCCAGTTATAGTTTGGATGTCTCCATTCCCAAATGAGTTGTTGTTTCGGAGAGACACTTTGAGTAACACAGTTTTCTCTGGACTGGCGCATCTGTGTGGCTGGACGGGCCTCTGTAAGTCAGGTCACCGAAAGTTAGGGCTTGGTTGGACGTCTTTCATTAATTATTGTTCCCAAAACCGGAGAGATTTCCGTGAACTATGAACATTTAACTCGGGTTTTCCCCACCGGCCCATATTGTGCCAGTGCAAAAGTGAATGAAATATATAGTTTGTCCGCTCGTTGGACCCTTCTCTGTTCAAATAGTTGTTGTAGCTGTCAAGAATCAGAAAGTGTCATGGGCATCTCTTGCTTTTGGCAGATGGATATTTTGAGGGGATCTCTCTTCGAGTGTCCGAAACTAATCTTTTCGTTTTGAAATGTCGACCGACCGTCGATGGACGGCAGATAGCGAGGAATCGCACTCATTCGAGCCTTGCGCACCTATTCTATGCTAGCGCTGCTTAACAGATTTGCATTTAAGTGTGACCGGGTGTCTTGCAATCGCTCATGACTGCCTGCGACGAGAGAACACACTGACACCATCAATTGGGCAACTTTGGAACATTTCTGATATGCATATATTTCCTGATTTTTAGTCAAAACATGCAGGTGTACGAACTGCACTCGTTGAGTGGAACGAATGTTACGAAGCCGCCCAACAACACCTTTGGCGGCAGCGGTATTTTTTACACATTGTTCTTTCACTGTGGCCTTTAAATACTTTCGGAAATGTCGTACCACTTCTCGTAGCTAGTTTTTAGATTTTATTTTGCAAATACTGTTAAACCTCCGGGGACAGAGGGCACCTGTTAGATCGCCTGTTGCGAGTGACCGCAAGGAGGCACCCAGTCACACTCAAAACGCAAATGCGTGAACCAGCCTTTAGTTGAACTTCTTAACGGGCGCACGAAATGTGTTTGAGCGAGCTATCTTTTGGCATTTTTCCAAGGATGTTTAGTGGCTATATTTGCTGGGCTGAGCTATCTGTACTAGCGTTAAGAGAAGCGAACCATTGTGTGAGTGTGTTGTCTCTGCAACCTTCGTTTCGCAGGAATCTGCTATCAATGGGGACCATCTATGGACTGCCACTAGTGCCTCAGGGGATCTCTGTTATGTGGGTGAAAGTGAATGCTCAGTAAGTATTGACCCTTGTGACCCTTGCAACTGCACGAGCCTAGCCGTGCGAGACTGTCGCCTCTGTCCGTCGTCATAGTGCAACGAGCACTGGCCATACCATTAAACGCAACTTTTAGAGTAAAAATGGAATCGCAAGGTCCCAATGTCGTCACCTTTAAACTCAACACACCAAATCTGTATGAACTGCATTGAATTTATTGGAGGAAAAACCCCAACTTGCTTTCACTGACCTCACTCAGAGATGTGACTTTTATCACCTGATTGGCAAAAAGCCCTGTCCTTGCAAAATTTAACTTCTTCGGCGCATGTGAGTCACTGTGCGTCAAAGTGATCTCGCTTAGCTTGAATCTGGCCTCCTATGAGCTTCTTTGACCGAAAAGGAAAAAAAAGCTTGTTTCACCGAGAAGGACTTGAAATCATCAAATCTGAACAGCCTCGGAGGTGACCAGTTGATACTTGCTTCCAACAAATTATACTTTTGGAGTTATAGTTCAGAGGTGTATGCATTGCTGCATACAGCTTTCTTACCCCCAAAAGTGCTTTTGTTACCAGCGCAGTCACAGAATCACACCAGCAAGCTTTACAAAGGAGTGAAGGAAAGCAATACTCACGTTTAATTTTTGGAGTTGCACTTCTTTACATACTTGACCGATTAATGCTGCATCTTCTCTCGCACTAACAACATACAGTTCATAAAATTCTACACCAGTACCGTTTCATAGTTTCTTTAAAGAAACATGCGCCAGAGGTAAACGTTTTTTTTTAATATTTGTGATAACTGAATGTAATTTTCACAGCTTATAGTGATTTTTTATAGTGCTTTCTGTAAATCTGGCATTAGATTTAATATAGCTTGTCTTTTATACTCTCGATGCAATGCACAGTGCAAAAAAAAAAATGTTTTTACATGCACAGAGGGCATGCCAGCACACTTAAAGGAGCCTAAGAAAATAGGCTAATTAGCATGTTTTAATCCACTGAGTGCAACGAACAACATAAATAATGTGTATGAGGACTCGCTTATTTTAACATAGATTAAAATCGCAAAAAATGCTGTTTTCAAAGGGCTAGCAAAAGTTTTTAAGAGTTTTCATAAATATTAAAAATTGTGTGGATGGTTGAGCCTGTTGGTGTCTAAATTATGATAACGAAAGAGGGGCATGGGAAGACAAACAGACAACACTCGTCTGTTTGTCTTCCATGTCCCTCTTTCCTTACCATAATATAAAAAAATGTACATTCTAATTAAACCTTGATAGTTGTATTCTACATATCCTCAAGCTTATGCATGCCAAATTTGTTTGTTATAGAACAATATTAAAGGGGCCCTGCAATCATATTTAAGCGTCTACCTTTTTTGCGGTTTCCACGTCTCTTGAGGTTCGGGCAAGCCAGCGGGCACGGAGAGAGTAATTAAATATCAGTGCGTCATATTTTAACTGGACGACGTGGAAACCTCCTCCACCGACGAGGGCGACCCGCGGTACCGAAAGCGCGCAAAATGTGACGTCTTTGGTCCTGGGCTTACTACTGGTCAGAGCTGCTAAAAGCTTATTTTTAGTCGAAATACGAAATATAAGTGGCGCGAACCGTTTCAGTTATTTATAAAAGTAGTTTTATTCGGTATTTTAGATCAGAAAGGAAACGAATGCAGTTTATAAAGTACGGAAACAAGAAATGATCCGTCGACATACCCGCCACCAAGCGGCGGAAAAAGGCGGTGCATACTAGAAAGGAGTAGTGGGATCAGGCGCCGACACGGAAAGTCCCGGATGTACGCGGCGGCGGTGCGGTCGTATGGACAGGAGGATCCGACCGGCTCCGAGCGTTCCGAAGGCCTTCGGCGAGAAGCTTTGTCTTCCGGTTTGGCCGTTTCGCGGTATTGCAGCGCGAAGTGGCTTCCATTCTGAACTGATCTTTACCCCGTGTTTGCCTGTCTTTTGTGGCCAATGAAGTGTCATGCCAAATTAGTGTTTAATCGCGCAGCAAATGCAATGCGAGCCGCCATGGCTGCCCGCCTCATACAGGCCTATCCAGAACATGCTTTAGTGGCACCCTCTCGAGCCGTCAACACGGAGTGCGGCAGCCGTGAGCGCTCGCTGAGCTCACTATCCCTCCTCTAGTTCAAGGCCACTCAAGCAACTAAGGACGTCATGAAGGAGGTTATTTTTTGCTTGTTTTTGTAATTCTAATTTGCCTATAACTTTTAAAATAAAGCGAATTTCGAGAAAAGAAAAGTTTCACTAAGTTACTACGTTCAGTGCGCTCAGGTTCAGTGCAAATTAAATACCAGTAAAAAAGTCCTTGCAAGGCCCCTTTAAGAACAAAAATCATAGTGCACAAACTGCCAAGCTGCCTCAAAAATGCAAAAAAGAAAAAAAATCTGTTCGAATATTATCATAGATGTGTAAATTGCACTATTTTGCAACAGGGAAAGGAATTTGTTTTTTTTTTTAATTTTTCGTGAGAAATTGAAGTTGCAAAAGATTGCGATGAAGAGGAGACGGCTAGGCCTACTTCTCAAAATAATTGTGGTGGCAGGGGACGTATTTATGGCTATCTGGGTCGTCGGGTGATTTTCATATGCGAATTTGACCAATTTTGCGACCATAATCGGTCCTTAATTTCTTTATACCTGAAATTAAAAATTTAAGGATATTAAAACTTCCTAAAACCGGAAATCACATTTTTACGGCGGAGCTGTTAAGGGCTAGTTTCCCCAGGATCGTGTCCGGTACCAAACAAATGTCGGCACTCATGGCCGACACAACACTCTGGTTGCCGCCGTCGCTCATAGATGGCGGTAGCAGTTCAGAGTATTGTGTTTGCCGGTTGTCTGCTTGCCGCCGTCTCTTATAGATCGCGGCAATTTTTCCAGCATCGGCAACCAGACAACTGGTTGCTGTCGTCGCTCATAGATGGCGGCGTCATTTCTTCGGAGGAAGAAGAGCGGGAACGGAACGATCGGCGATGTGCACAGCAGCGCTAATGGTTCCGCAATCGCCGCGAGGCTGCTATCGCCTAAAAGTAGGCGATAGCAGCCTCGCCTGCTACCATCAAGAACAGAAGCTCCGATGCTCTTCCTTTTTCACCAGAGTGGAAAGGCTGAAAGTTTTTTGCAAATTATTGTGTTTTTTTATTCATATCCTTCCTTAACGTGAAACATATATTCAAACTCTCGGAGTAGACCGCAATATATGACTCGCATGTGACGTTATCGCACCGTACTGGTGGTCATTCCTATTGGCATTAACGTAAAAACATATATATATATATATATTTGTAGGTGCGAGTTGTATGCTGCAAAAGGTAGACGCGCAGCAGTGGGACAACCACTGTGGTTGCTGTTGTGACGTCGATGCGAGCCACGCATAATCCGCGGAAACTTTAGGGATTTTTCCATGAGCTGAATGGAAAGTGGTCGGTTGCGAAGGAGTGATTGAGCCTAACCTTTGTTCCGCAGAAACACGGGCCCCGGATGAAATGCCCAGCTTGTAAGATAACTGTTCATGCCGGATGTGTTAGCATTTTAAGTGATAAGGTGAGTACCCTGATTGGATCTTTGATTTGCTGTAGTGGTGCGAATGGCTTTCCATCCACAGGCACATTGCAAAAGTTTCAATCGGTTTTAGGCTGGGGGGTAAATCCCAAAAGAGATATAGGTCACGGAGAAATGTGATGTCGTGGACAGACGTAACATTACAGACGGAGCGTAAAACCCTTCCCAGCTGAATTTGGCGTGCAATGTTTACGTTAAAGTTTAGGCTTGGCTTGTGGGGGGGGGGAAATCCTGAAAAGAGATGTCACGCAACATGGCACGGTGATGTCGCATGACATCACATGATATCATCTTGAAATGGTCTTTGTTCCGAGGAGTTTGGCGGGATCCTATTACAGTCAAACCCGTTTATAACGAACAGCAGGAAGCGCTACGACCAGTTCGATATAGCAAAAAACATTCACAACAAACTTCTACAACGGGTTCGTTGTAAAGCCTGTTTCTCTTTCTCTCTCGTTTCTTCGCTTCCATCTTGTAGCAAAGCGCTAAAAAGGCTTTTTTTTCATGCGTGCAGAGTGTGCTTTTTTTTTTAACTTATCTCCCCTTCTGAATCACTTCGTGGACAACCACTTTGGGACAAAGTTTTTGTTTTTTTTTCTGTGCGTGCGTGTAGTTTTTTTTTTTTTTTTAGCTTTCTCCCCTTCTTAATCGCTCCTCTTTGTTAATTGTGTTCGCGGCTCGAGCTATTGAAATTTTCGTTCTTTCCTTTTTTTTTGGGGGGGGGGGAGGACAGGCTAGAAGACGATTGTTTGCACGTTTTTTGGAAGCCTTCCCGGGGGAAAAAAGTTCGATATAGCCAATATGTTGTTCGCTATAAAAAGTACTTTTTACGTGCATTTTTATTTAAATTTTCAATAAGTTCGATATCGACAATAATTCGCTGTACGTGGGTTCGTTCTAAACGGGTTTCACTGTAGTCATTTTTGTTTTCAAGTTCCATATGCTGTATTATTTTGTGGGAAAAAAAGGTTGCAATCGTGGCTGAACACCATTTACATCGCGCATCTTTAGAAGCCCGTGATTGTGAGAATTCTTTCACGTACGAAATCGGAAAGATGCCATTTTAAAGCTCCGAAAGCTGCCACCAAAGTATAGGACATTTGTGATGTTGGCTTTGTTGACATCACCAACGTTGACGTGGTTTTGAGCTTTGTAAGTGGCGGCATTGCCATGTTACTGCGTTGCCAGTCTGGTCACCCATGAACCAAATGGCCTTTCTTAGTTCTCTGTTCTGTGTTTACACCTGGGTGCACCTACAAGTCGGCTGTGTTTCATTGATGAATGACATGGCAATGTACCAATGGTGCCTTCGGTCCATTTCGTTAGCATTTTCAGTTAATGACTTTCTTTTTTATTGCTATTATTCGGATTCTGTTGTTTCCAAAGTCACCATTCTTGGTAGATTCTATCGTCTTTAATTGTGTATTATTTGTTGGAATTTTTTTTTTCAAATTAGCAATAGTATTGCTAAATGAATAAATATATAAAAACCACGGACAACAGTCTGGCACAAACTGTATTTCAGATTTAAGCATACAGCGTAAAGCAAGACTTCTTTTAGTATGGCTTTAACGGTTTTGATTTAGCCTTATTGCTGTTGGCAATATTTGGTTGCCTGTTTTAACGTTTTAATGGTGACATTCTTTAACGGTGTCTGTCTTTCAGATGAAGTTTCAGTGCAAACCCACCTTCAAGGATGTCGGTATCAGACAATACAGAGAGGTATGCTCTTCTATAGCGCACCATTGCCTGATCATGCTGAGCTTGTGCCCTTAATGATGCCGCGGTCATTTGTATTGCGAGCCACTGCAATCGTAGACTCCATCTACGTTATGCAACTGTGCACCCTATTTGACTACTGCCCTTGTGCCATTGATAACCAGCCGAACATGTGACAAACATTTTGGGGTCTGTCAACTTTTGGACGCTGCATTTGCCGAAGCAGAACTCGAGATACCTATTTGTCGGGGGCGGCTGGCAAAATCTATGTTACCACCATTGTTTTAAAAAGCAGGAGTTGGTTGTGTCAAGTTTCTGGGTAGTCTGCTTGTATTCATTCATTTCACTACGGGTACTAAGAGGAGGAGAAGAACAGGGAAGTCGTTCAGTTGTACCCTCTTAAATGCCAGCTTCCTCTTTTCGATAATGCATCAGCGCCTCACGACCTTTGGGCATGCACGCGCAGCCAAAGCATAGTGGAAGGCAACGAGCACATGCCGGGGGCCGGGCATCTGACAGAGCGCCCCATTGTTTTCGTCCTGTCAGCGACTATTTATTTATTTATTTGTATATTTACAGCTCCCACCAGCAGCCAGAGGCCTAGAAGCTCAGTCGCCACTATGGCGGTGACCAGGGCAAATTAGAGTCAGTTGTAACGAGGGTGTAACAAGGGTGACAAGGGTCGGTGCACCAACATAGCAGGCACTCTGGCGGTGTTTCTTTTAGTTTTGCGCTCATTTTCTCGAGGGCGTTATACCCTCTAATGTTCGCCGTGTTTAACGTTGGTGAAAAAGGCTTTGCACTCGTTCTTGCAGCAAACTGTGATTCAGCACCATTGGGTGCATCGGAGGTACGAGAAGGGAAGGTGCCAACAGTGCGGCAAGGTGAGCATGTTTTGCTTGCATCCTCGAGCCTCGGTACCTCGTTTGCCGGAATCTTGCGTAGAAATCTTCCGCGAGTGCTTTCCACCGAGCATGCACGGAGCCAGTCGTTGCGGTTGCAGGCTGGTTTTCACATTTGCGTTTGAACGTGATTGACTGCCACTTGTCGGGTGGCGCAGGAACGCTTCCGGCCTCGCTATATTTCATGCATCAGTTATTCGCCACGGGCGCGAAATAATTTTGACAGTGTTATAGGAAATTATTTCTTTCTCATAGACAGTGCATGAAAGAACTTCTGGTCATTGTGTTTAAATCTACAGCAGACTTTTATGCAGAGTGACATTTTTTATTCGAAACAGATTTTTGAAAAAGGCGTCCTTACTGATACGTGAATGGTGTCTTCACTATATGTTTCTTGTTCTTGGCGGACATTCGAGGTGCGAAGAACCGTCACAGTCTGTTGAGTAATTAACTAAAATTCATTAGTGAAAACAAACATATGGTTTCAATGAGAAACTTGCTGAGCATCATCAATTCCCACTAAATCGGTCAATTTTCGAACGACTCGAAGCGTGTGGGAAATGCAGGTGTGCACAAAAGTTATCACTCATGCAGCAGGCACAAAGCTAGCGGTGAGGAAACGCAGAAGACATCTAATTGTCTGCATTTCCCCTCCGCTAGCTTTGTGCCCGCTGCATGAGCGGTAACTTTTGTGCACACCTGCATTTCCCACACGCTTCGAGTCGTTCGAAAATTGACCGATTTGGTGGTTTTCCGTGATGCTTAGCCAGTTTCTCATTGAAGCCATATGTTTATTTTCACTAATTAAAAGATTTCTAACAAATTTTAGCTAATTACTCCTCAGACTTAGGCGGTCATTAGCTCTTCTAATGTTTGCCGAACTCGACAAACACCCAGCGAAGACGGAATTCAGCTAGCAGTTTGCAATCTTTTTTAAAAATTCTGTTTCCATTAAAAAATATCACCCGGTATAATGTAGACATCATAGGCAGGCGAATTGGGTGAAGCTGGATGCCCCGTTCCTTTTGAAATTGGGGATTTTTCGTCTTTCTCACTCCACTTCTCTCATGCCGCCGGTTTTGTTCGCGGCAACTTCTCCCTTTCTCGCTGCCCGTAGAAGTTTTATCGGTGCATCTTATAGGCGACTTCATTTTCGAGGGCTCGACATTTCGCAAATTTCGGAGAGCGTGGACTTCAGAAATATTTCGCGGGCACGAAATTTCACGAATCGGAGCAAAGTGCAATACGCTTGTTACCGTTTGGCGATGTGTTCGCAGCATAAAGTTTTCATATTATTCTTTGAGTCGCGAAATTTGCTCAAAATAGGCGCTGCGAAAATTCAGTCGTTTATGGTACATATGAGATTGCAATACTGCGAAACCTTCAGTCTAGTTACACGCAAACCGGAAGTGTTCCAGAGCCACCTCGTAAATGGCACCAGTCCGTTCTCTCGTAAGTGGCCTCAAACAGCTGCAATGCAGTCGGTCAAACTCAAACACGAACGTAAGAGCCAGCCCTTTACGACCAAAACTTCCATGTGTGCTTTTCAACGGAGCATCCACAGAGCCAATCGTTGAGGTTTATGGAAGAGCCTAATGATTGAGGAGGCAGTAACAGCGTTTGGATCCAAAAATTTCTCCAGCACTCTTATACCGAGCACGACGTTCATGCGATTACGGTCGCTTGACATCCAAAAACAACCCTCATCTCTCGCTGCTATCTTTACATAAAGGACAGCGGCTTGTGGCTCTCTGTGCGAGTCTTGGGGGCTGGAAGTTAGACACTCAACGAGCAGGTCGGCAAGAGCGCCGACCGCCACGATTGGCCGGTGCTGCGCTTGACCTTTGCGCCAACCAATTGCAGCGTGGTGGGCGGCAATCTTGCCGACCTGTTCGCCGAGTGTCCAGCTTAGAATCCCCAGAGACGTCCGCCTGAACGAGGGTCGAGGTATTCTGTGTGTGCATATTCCTTTTAATTGTCGCACAAACTCCTTTCTGAGGATAGTAAAAAGGTGACATCAGTCAGCTGTGTTGACATTATGTTTTTGTTTCCCTTTGCAGTCCTTTCAATCAAAACTTTCATTTGGCAGCAAGGTATGTTTTTTTGGGTTTTTTTCTGCGCTGCACTTTGTATGTTTTTGTCCGTCCTTACCGTCGCCGACAATCGTCGGTGCTCGTTAAACGACCAGCAGTGCAGCTTTTCTCATTATTATTTTGTACTTGTGTTTTTCTGACAAATGAAGCATCTACCATAAAATACCGTGGAAGCACCTACCTCGTTTAAGTGCCCACTATTAATGTGTCCCAAACTTGGGAATTGTGCAAATTATACGTTAAGCACCCAATTTGACCAGACAGGTGCCCATGTCTAGATTAATCCAGTTTTCAGTGAATTTGGGAGGGGGGCGCTCCCCTGGTATTCTACGGTAGTTATTAATTACTTCCGGTGTTCATCGAAGCAGTGGTGCTTGCAAAAAAAAATATGAGGCATGCATTCTGCCAATGAAAATATTAGCATTAAGCTTTTTCATTGTCCTTACGTATTTGTATTGCTTTTTTCATCTCAGTCTTAGTCACTGACTTCGGTGTCAACTGGTCTTCACTTTATTAAGTGAGACCTCTCCATTATAATGACCGATATAATTAAGATGGGGATATAGTGGGGTAAAGTTGAAGTACACTCATGATGCCGGCACAGGCATCCGAGGTACCGAAAAGCTTGTCCCGAAATAAGTGGCTTTACTATAGAGAAGTTCTGCTGCACACGTTTCAGTTTTGTATCTGCTTCATTTTGGCCATATTGGCAACCGGTCTGTTGAGATGTGAGCTGGGATCAGCGATTCAGCTCTGTCAGCTGCAAGCAACCCCTCAAAAATAGCTTACGTTCTGTTGCCGTAACCCATATCTATGCAGTACTTTGATACACAGGGCATGCACGGGTGGCCAGACGGACATGTGAAAAGAGCCATATAAAAATAAAAAATTGTCAAGAGCTGCAGGAATGGTATCAGTGAAAAGATGACATAACCCTCGTAATAGCCTTTCTTATCTGGGACAGTGGTTCTCAAATGTGGGTATTTTTGGGGTCCGCGAACTCCTTGCCTCAACCCTCAACGTCCCCCCCTCGCGCCTCAATTCTTGAAAAAAGAAGTGTTTTTTTTTTATCTTGGCTAGGGGGCGCAAGCTACCGCCCATTATAAAGGGTGTGGCCATTACCATCAGAGCCGTATATAGAGAGTTTGGCCATTCATTGGGAAGTATGGGAGGCAAATGAGGAGGCGCCATTGGCCGAGAGCGGGCTGGGCGTGTTCCAGGGTGTCTTCACAGATTCAAATGTGGCCAGCCAGAAGCCGCGAATAATACCCTGGCGGTGGTCGTGATGAACAAAGTTAATAAGCGCGTCAGAGTAACTCTCGGCGACTGAAAATATGGTGCACGTGATTTCATGATCCGGGTCATGCAAAATCGAAATCTAGAAGAACCATTGACGTGATCCGTATGCCAGGCGGCGAGGGCCTGGAAAATGCCATTCAAGAGGTCGAATCCTACCGAGCAAAAGAGGGTTTGAGCGGCACATTTGATTCTTATATCTTTTCGCATGATCCTAATGGAAACATCACGCACACTATATTTTCAACCACGAAGAGTTACTTCATTTAACTCTCGCACACTTATTAAAAGTGTTTCTCGTTACAACCAGCATGGCAAGCCTTCTATCTGCTTCTCGTGCACTCCCTGGCTCTGCCCGCTCCTCCCATTCACCAAACTCTCTCTATGTATGGCTCTGGCTACCATCTATCCGTCCATTTATCCTTTTACTTTGTGATTCTCACTTCTTTCTATAACAGTAAAGGATGCCTTTTCCACATCTGCAATTAATGGTATTATTTTATACCTCTCCCCCACCCTCCCTCTTCTCCATCCTCCGCTGGCGAGGGGTCCCCCGTGAATTTGACGGGTCCCCAAGCGTAACAACCACTGATCTAGGGGATAAGCATCATCCTTAACCTTGACTAGGACAAAGAACGGGAAGCAAAACATTTTTTGTACGGCCAGAAAAGGGGAGGGGGGGGGGGCAGAGCCATACATACTGGGAGAGTTTGGCATTCTTTTGAAGATGCCGACAGTCCGGCAACCACGACCAGAGATTTGGCAACCAAATGTTTCCCGCTTCATAAGTGTGTCACCAATTCATGACCCACTCTTGATTAGCCACCCCATGTCTGCAGTGACGTGTCATCAGACCGAAAGGGTCTCTCGGCCCTTTCACGCGATCAATTGCTCACACTTCCTTATCTGTAACAATCTTCATAACTATTACCGTCTATCATGCTCCTTTTTTGTCTAGAAAATGACCGTTCTATATTCCCACCAATGCCACAATTCAACACCGTGGAAAGCGTTTGCTATGCAGGAACTGCGAACCCTTGCTCTAACTTGCTTGACCCTTGTTGCTCAAGAAAGCATGTTTTTGTTCAAAAACTAACAGAAAATGTCTTATTTGTAAGTTTTGTTATTGGAGATTGATAAGAAGTGAGCAGTCTTTGAATGCAGTGATCAACTACAGGCGTAACAAAATACCGATGAATGAGAAATGTTTTTTTAAGGCTACTGGTAACCGCAAATATAAGTGGGCTTGCTCAGAAAGGAGTGGCGAAACGAAGTCGAATCTTCATATTGTTATCTTGAGGTCAGCTGGTTCTAGCTAGATTTAGCGGGTCACAAGCTCCACCCCAAGCCAGCCCTAGGGGTGGGCGGGGCGCCACCGCGCCACCCTTTTGAATCTTTTTAACTGCCGCCCGACACGACGCTATATGCTCGATAACCGTTCGTTTTTGGAATGCAGTTCTTGTCTGACAAGACGCTCGTGCTGGGCCATTACTCGCACGTTTACTGACAATGTGATGCATACCAATGGGGGCGTATAAAAAGGGTGCGTATAAAAAGGGGGGGGGGGGGGGGCGCCACGACCGGAGTTTGCTTGGGGCGCTTCATCGTGTAGGGCCGGCCCTGCCTGCAACCATCCACCAAACTCTCTCATTCGACGAGTGCAGTGGAGATAAAGGCAGCTAGCTTTACGTCTACCCACTAGTCGTTCCAATCAGAGCTCAGCGTTCTGATTCCCCTGAGCGCTCTTGTTTCCTCCTTTTCCTCAGTTTCCGCATTGAGCCACGATACGTTAATCTCATCCAGCCCGTGCTCTTCTTGTGGTGCAGGAGATAGTCGCAATCAGCTGCACCTGGTGCAAAACAGCATATCATAACAAGGAGTCGTGCTTCAGTATGCAACGGATAGGGGAGCAGTGCGACCTTGGGGTTCACATGGACATCATTGTCCCGCCGTCGTGGATCGTCAAGCTGCCCAGGAAGGTATGCAGCCGCCGCCACTTGATCCTTTTTTTCTTAAAATTGGGGACACTGTCTCCAAGCACGAGGTATGAGTTCCCATTATGCTTTCCCGTCTGCTATTGGCTTTATAATTGTTTTTGTTTCGATTGTTCATTCTTGAATCGCAAGTGCATGTATCATCCCTCTTGCTGCCGTAAAAGGCAGAGCAAGTTGTGTTGCATGTACTTATAGACGGTGGAAAGTTTGTCAGCCCCAGTGAGTGTCTCCACTGAAGATGAGAAATTTAGCCAGCACAGTACAACCGCTTGCTTGGGATCTTCAACGTCCAACGCGCAGTGGCGATACACGACCGCACGCCGGTACAATGCTCATCCAGATCGAAATGGGCAGGGTTGGGGACTTAGCTCGGTATCCCCGGGTTCTGCAGTGCGAGCTTTCGCTTCACATGCTTTGAGCTGCAGTGTGTTTAATACACTCCGTTACTGATACCCTTGAAGCAGGCACATAGCCAGGATTTTGTTTCGGGGGGGGGGGGGGGGGGGGGGGGCCGCCCACGACAAAATGCTGTGTGAGGGGGAGGGGGGAGAGGAGGTCCCAGCAGTATGGAAGATTTCGGAGGGGGGGGGGGGGGGGGGGGCGGGGCTTCATGGGCCCCCCCCCCCCCCCCTGGCTACGTGCCTGCCTTGAAGGACGTAGTTGACGGCCAGGGAGCGAAAGCTTGGATACGGGTCCACGCTGACACTCGCTCGACCCGACCGCGTCTGCGCAGGGCTCTTTCAAGTCGTCGATACGAAGATCGCCCAAGAAGAGAGCCTCAACGAAAAAGAAGTCGCGTAAGGAGGTGAGTGTTACTTCCTGATCTTGCTTCCGTCCTATCCACGATTTCTGTTGCAACGCGGCGAGCAAGTTGGCTGTCCGGTACCCGTGCAGTGGGTACGGCGGCGTTACTCAGATATGGAGCACCCGGACGGGGCAGCGTCTCTTTGTTGTAGTAGCGGCTGCCTTGCCTCGTCTACGTCTCTCAAAAATTCACCGGTCCCTTATGAACGAGCTTGGCTCCACTTTTGAGAAGGAAAAGAAAAAATGCTTCAAAGGGCACAGTGTTTTTGGTTTTTTTTTTTTAGGAATAACTGTAGTCGGTGACCAAGTGAGTACGGCACGGAAGAGCTTTGGTCGGTGACGCTTCAGCGCAATCTTCCTACCTTCGACATTGCTTCGGCGTCTCTTGCATCTCCATCGCGTGCGCGCAGCCAAAGCACAACAGAAGGCATGGAGCATCTGCTGGAGGTCGGACGTTTGAAAGACGGGCCGTGCTGTTCTCGCGCTGTCAGTGACTAATGCCAGATGTGCTACGACAACCAAAGAATTCACTGCCGAGACATTTGTTTCCCGTTGAAGGAAATGCCGTGTGCGGGGGCGGAGCTCGGTCGCACACGTGGTGCCTGTCTCACCTTTTGGCACCTTGTCTCCCTTTGTGCAGAGGGACGTGTTTTGGTTGTCTCGCTCGCTGTACAGGGTCGTAACTGGTGCAAGCGTCGTAAATCGCTTCTCACTGTTCCGTCGGACCTTCTGCTTGCATGGATGTTTGTCCGTTGGTCACTGCTAGAGCCACTATATATGTTCCGTTTAGAGTAGTGCCACTCCATGTCTCGATTTTCTCGCGGACGCCGCCATTTTGGTGCTTGCCACAGGGCAGACGCCATTGGCGACCATTACGATTTGAAAGCGCGACTCTTTGAGTTTTTGGGTACGCTGTCGGGAAGTTCGGGCCACGTCGCGTTGCTCTTCCACGGACTGCTTTTAGCGTTTCCGGAGAACGGAAAGGCGTTTGCTGCAATTTCAAACGAAGCCGCAGGCAACTGGCCACAACGATCTGAAGCCCCCGAGATGGCCGACCGGTCGTTACTCTAAAGAGCGGCTCGTTTATAGCTGCCGACGAGGCGAGAATGACGGGGCACCTCTTTCCAACGTCAACTTTCACCGTGCTTTTGCATCGCGCGTGTGCCCGAGGCTCGCGAGGCGCTGAGGCGTCGTAGGCAGCTGGCGCTGCGGGTGGGACGACCTGAGCTCCTTCCCGCCTTTTCGGTCCTGTCGGTGGCTCTAGCGGCCGCTCGGCCCCTCTTCAACAGGGCCTGTGCCCGTTGCAGGGCTGCGGGGAAAAGGACGCGCAGCGGGCGTTTGCCATCAAGCCGATCCCGTGCGCCTCGTCCAAGCCCCTGCTGGTGTTCATCAACCCCAAGAGCGGGGGCAACCAGGGGGCCAAGATGATGCAGAAGTTCCAGTGGCTGCTCAACCCGAGGCAGGTCTTTGACCTCTCCCAGGGAGGCCCCAGCCAGGGGTGAGCCACGGCCCCTCCTCTTCGATCCGCGTGCACTCTTACTGACCGACCGAAACGCCGGACCATCCGCGTCAAGTCCTCATTTCAAACGTCCGTTCACGTTTCGCCCATCGAAAAGCGTGACGAAAGCTTGCTAAAAGGTATGTTTGGGCTGGTTGGTTGATGAGCATCTCGGTTTAAAACAGCGCGACAAAAACAAGGATAGAGTAAAGACGAGACAAACGACAGTGCCGTCGTCTGTCTCGTCTTTACTCTGTCCTTGTTTTTGTCGCGCTGTTTTAAACCAAGGTGACGAAAGAGCCCAAGCATGCTCCCGATCTCACCACCCTGCCATGTCCTTCTGCACAGTGAAGTCCGTCTGCCACGGCCGCCATCGAAAGCGGAAAGCGGTCGCCCGGCAAACTTTCAGCACTTCCGACGAGGCTTGCCGAAAGCTCGAGCCTGAGATTGTAACTTGTTTTCCCCGGTAGGGGGCAGAGCGAGGGGCGAGCGTGCATAATGCGGTCTTTTTTGGAAGCCTCGCTCGTGCCGGTTTGAGAGTCTGAGTTTGGATGCGTGTCCATTGAGCTGACACTTCTTTGTCACGGTGATGTTGACTATGCTAGATGGACTTTACCGTGTGGAAAGACAGCGGAATGTGGCTAGATCGGGTGCGTGCTTGGACTGTTTCATGGTGCTTTTCATGGGCACAGTAAGAACAAAAGAAATGTTTGAAATGAGGACTGAATGCAGATGGCTGATTTCCCCCGGCGCCTAAAGTTCCGATGAGCCTTACGCGAAAAGCATGCTTTTTTAGCCATCTGGCTGCCGGTATTTTCTTTTTTTGGAACATCGGTCTAAGGTATCGTACAGCCCTTTTTTTGTTGAAATACCCAAATAGACTGAATGGCCTAGGTGTTTTTGCATAAAATCTGTCGAGTATTGGGTGTTTGGAAGACAAAAAAAGAATGTTTTTATAATCGCAAAAATAAACGGTGCACTGCCGAAGTGTGGCATTAGCAGTTGGGACCAGATGCCAAAATTTCAGGACTTACCAATGTGTGAATGAAAAATTATAAGCAATTTGTGGAAATTTTTAACGAGGAAATGCTGTTCAATAGTCTGTGAATGCTGGAAGATAAATGTCAATCTTCAGTAATTAAAAACTTAGAAAAATTGCTCGTAATTGAACAGCGGTAAGTACTGAAACTTTGGCATCTGGTACCCTACTACCAGCCACTGGCACTTAATCCTGGGTGGAGACTGACGAATCGGCGATGCGGTGCTTATTTTTGCGGTTAAAAAAACATGATTTTCGTTTCTCCAAAACGCCCGGTGCGTACTGCAAACTGCCAAGCACGTGCTCATGTTCCCATGTTGCAATAGGCGTCTTCCCTCTCCTTTTGAAACATTTCAAATATGAGCTAAGGACGTACAAAGTGCCCGCCCCAGCAGTCTTTCGAGCCCACCGAGCTAACCCGGGTGCTCCTTTGCGTTAGCTTTACGTCAAAGCTTTACTTGCCGGTGCGAAGCGGCTTTGACGAGAGCCACAGACGCTGGGACGTGACGTCCACATCGCAGCTTCCATGGCAGTTGTCATGGTAACCGCCACGCGACGTTTGTTTTCGCCGCCAATGCGTTTGGGGCTAGACCAGCTCTGAGCCCCATCTTTTCATGGTTTCCTCCAACTTTTGCACGGGGAGTGCCCATTCGGCATGTTGTGGCAAGAGCTCGCGCATGTTTCTTTTTCCCGTTGCGCGGCTCTTCTCATTCACGCCGATCGTTCACTCAGCCGAGCGTCTTCCCATCGTTTTTCCCGGTGCCAGACTGGAGCTGTACCGGAAGGTGAGCAACCTGCGCATCCTGGCGTGCGGGGGAGACGGCACGGCCGGCTGGATCCTGTCGGTGCTGGACGAGATCGGGGTCACCCCGCCGCCCCCCGTGGCGGTGCTGCCGCTGGGCACGGGCAACGACCTGGCGCGCTCGCTCGGCTGGGGAGGGGTGAGCACTCTCCTGCCTCGGCGCACTCTCCCGTACCCCCGGGTCTTGCCCTGCACGAAGACCTCCTCGAACCGCGGTCTCGCTGCTCGTACGTCGTACGAGAGACGTGGTGTTTACTCTAGACACAGCGACAGAATTACTGGCAGACACGATTGAAGCATGTTCGAAACATGCTCGCTTTGTATAGGACTGTCATGCGAGGAAGAAGCGCACCTCAAGCAGTGTTTGCAGGCTCTTTTGCATGACGTGTCAAGGGTGACTGCGGCTTAAGGCTCCGGGCTTGGCACTCGACTTTCCCGATTTTATTGTCGCTCTCGTATTTGTCTCACTGTGCGGAGAGCAAGTCGTCTGCTTGCTCAGGAGTTGCGGTTACGTCGGAACAACGCCGACCTCTCATTGGCTGCGATTGA
This sequence comes from Ixodes persulcatus, assembly GCA_013358835.2. NCBI lineage: Eukaryota > Metazoa > Arthropoda > Arachnida > Ixodida > Ixodidae > Ixodes > Ixodes persulcatus. Next base: position 133,149 of record JABSTQ010009660.1, on the reverse strand, counting down.
GAGGATAGTGGGTAGGCCTCAATGCTATATGCCTTGAGTTCCGCACATTTTTTTTGCTCAGTCAGCCGTTCAGTCGGCCAATAAGGGCTCGGCGTTCTGACCTCATCGCAACCCCTGTGCAAGAAGCAAACAAACTTCCGCTCCGCATATATGCTGCACCCAATCTTTAGCCGCAGGGGCACATTTTGACTGAGAGGAAACAGCCTTTTCTTGGGTACTCCCTGCCTCGTGCGTAGTCAGCTTGTAAAAACAATTCTCGTGTGCAGAACGCTTTGAAAGATTCCTGCTTTATTAGTGCACAAAGAAGCTTGTAGTGTCATAAAAAATCGTTATTAACCTAATTTTTGATCATTTACAAAATCGTGGTTTAGATTGCAATATCCAGAGCCTGTTTGAGAGAGGAGTGACTTGTTTTTTGGGGTTTTTTTCAGCTATGAGTTAAACAATATTAAAAGCTCAACCTAAAGGATGTCTTCTAAGCAGCTGATGATAACTGAGATACTGTAAACAACTTACTAATTTTCAGAAAAACCTTGTTTGTGTGAATTTTTCAATTTGATAAATATGGCAAATTATAACATAACTTTGCGGCAATGAATACATAGCATACCACTCTCAGTTGCAAAAATCTGTGCCCACAAAATGTTTAAAAAAAACCACACTTTGCAAACTGTGCAGAAATAAAGTTGATTGCAGTATATACTATGGCTGTTTTTTCACTACGAAAAATACACGCATGTCATTATTCAACTGAGGCAGTTTTCTCAAAACGGGAATGTTATTCACCCAATTACAGGGCTACACGGATGAGCCAATTTCGAAAATTCTGCAAAATGTTCTGGAGGGTGACATTGTTCAGCTGGATAGGTGAGCGTTTGCTTCCTCCTAATAAATTGTTTCGACGACCTTGTAATTGCCGGAGGACGTTTCTCATGCGTACAATAGCAACGAACCGTAGTTTGGCAGCATGTTTTGGAAGCAACACTTGCACCTCTTTCACTTTATGTAAAACTTAACGGTTTAATTACTACTGTTTGTTCTGATGTAATGACTCGCTAATAGGAGACTGTACTGGCATCCACTGCCGCTCTTGTTGCTTCTAAAGCCACTAAACAAGCTATGATTCAAAGTGACTACACTTCTGTCACCTTGGTGCTTAAAATCAATGTTAACATTTATTTGAAGCTTTACCCGAAATCGTGGGAAACAGTTTTCCGTCCTCTAGGGATGTTAAAATTGTCCGCAACAGAGCAGAACGATACTGCCTAGGCTTCCTGACTCTTGTGCCTAATGTCAAGAAGTGTTCGGGAAGTCGCATTTTGAAATCGCAACGATTGCCGATTGCGACCGCTCCCCACTAGGCACGAAAATGGCAGCGTGCCCAACAATCAAGAAATGGAATGCCAATAGCCTACTAAGTGCAGCATATTTGGTGACTCCATACATACTCGTATTCACCGGTCCTCTAAACCCGTAGTAAAAAAGGTCCACCTCATCGCAGAATGTTACCGATTATTCCCTCCATGCGTCGAATTAGGATATAGGTATGTAGGTGCGTCTTAGGTTAGCTTCGCGTTATTTTATCGAGAGGTACACGTTTCATTCACCAAAAGCATTGCTCCTTACTTCGACGATCAAATCTTGTAAGAACTATACTACTTTGCGTAGCGCATGAATAATCCGCAAAGCTTCTTTTTTACTCGATGCGACGACGAGTACGGTTGCTTTGAAGGCAGTCGACGCAAGGAGCGATTGTTTCCTGGACGGGTATGCCTAGGGAATGTCGACTGTTCCCTTCTCTCCTCTTTTCCCAGGTGGGACCTAATTGTACATAGGAATCCAGAGGTGGACATTTCTCAGTGCGAAGAAGGCAAGGAGGTTGTGCCTTTAAACGTTGTGAATAATTATTTCTCTATCGGTGTGGACGCTCACATTGCCTTGGAGTTTCACGAAGCACGCGGTGAGTCAACTCTTTGTCCCCACCTCCTTTCGCCACCCAGGGCCCCTTACCTTTCTCCCGCCGCACCGCAGCGACACGCGATTCGTAGGTTTTGTTGCCCACAGCCATGTACAGTCAAATTCGTTTATAACGAACAGCAGGAAACGCTACGATCAGTTCGATATAGCGAGTAATTCGATATAGCAAAAACCATTTACAACGAACTTCCACGATGCGTTCGTTGTAAGGCGAGAGCTTCTCTTTCTTTCTCATCTCTTCACTTCTGGCTTGTAACAACGCGCTGGAAAGATTTTTTTTTTGCATGCGTTTAGGGTTTGTTTTTTAGCTTATCTCTCCTTCTGAATCGCTTCGCTTCGTGAGAAACCGTTTTGGGATGAAAAGTTATTTTTTGTGCGTGTGTACAGAGTCTATTTTTTAGCTTTCTCTCCTTCAGATTCGCTTCTCTTCGCTCAATTATGCTCGCAACTTGAGCTTTTAGAATTTTCTTTCCTACTTTTTTTGGGGTAGGGGGAAGGGACAGGCTAGAAGACGATTGTTTACGCGTTTTTGGAAAGCTTCCCGGGAGAAAACGTTCGATATAGCCACTATGTTGTTCGGTATAAAAATTACTTTTTACGTGCATTTTTATTTAAATTTTCCGCGAGTTCGATATCAACAATAATTCGCTGTACGTGGGTTCGTTCTAAACGGGTTTCACTGTAGTGACGAATTGTGTAAAGGCTGGTTCGCACATTCCTTTCTGAGCGTGATTGACTGCATTGCAACTGCTTGCAGTCGCTTACGACGAGGTGACACGCTGGCCCCATCTGTCAGGCAGCTCCGGAATCTTTCCATCGTGCAACTAGACCGAAGGTTTCGCAGTATTTGCGGGATCAAATCTATGCACACTTTATGAGAAATGGTCACTTACAACATTGTCAGAATTACTTAGAGCCCATGGGGAAAGCATGGTGCATAAAATATGTGCAGATTGTAAGTGCTCCTTGGCTACATGATAGGTGGCGCCAGGTGTGCTCTCATCGCAAGCGGCCACAAGGGGTTGCAATCAATTCGATTGCACCATACACAGATGTGTGAGCCAGCAGATGTTAGCGTGTTACTGGCTGCTTGTCTCGAGTAAATGGGGTGCCTATTTTTGAGTCCTCACTCAAAGGGACTGATAAAATGGACTACGTCGGGTACACGGTACCTCAGTCTGCATGGGTGTACGAAAATGTGGCTTTACTGGGTCTACATGGGTGTACGAAATTTTGGCTTTACTGGGTTGTGACAGGCTGGTGATGCTGGTACAGGCCATTTGGGCTATTCTTATATAATATAAGATTAGGGAGCATCGCGTTCGATAGCGTCTGCTGCAACGGTTCTATTTTGGCTTTAATCGGCCATTTCGGCGCCGAAACACATACGGTGGAAAGGGTTTCAGGGATGCCAACCCCCGTCTCCCCAGCGGACGCGCCGCAAATTACTACCAAAGTTAGGACGCGCCCAGGTCGTGACGCGCTACCTGAAATCACCGGTGAGACATGGTTGTATAAAAACCATATTAATTGTGCCGCAAAACCTTGTAAACTAAAGATTTTAATAAACACCACGTGCCTGTCATTCTGTACTCCAATAAAAGTTCCTACAAAAAGAGCTTTTTTCGTTCGTTTTTACGCAAAAATCTGCTTTCTAAAAGATTAAAAAAAAAGATTGAGCCACCATCTTGGCACCTCGAGTCTGGGAGTTTCGGTACTCTGGGAACATTCAGCCTGAAGTGTGGTACTGTTATCGTATTTAGCTCAGTCTCGGTGGACGCCAGCGACCCAGGTTTCTTTTTTGTAACAATGGTTCAGGTGGTGCCTTGGACAGAGTTTTGTATGGAATCAGATCATGTCACACCATTATCTCTTTGTGGTGCTGCGTACGCTTCCGTTCAACACCCCCCGGATACAAAGCCTTTGCGTTGGAATTTACTGGGTCACCGAGAGAGGGAAAGCGCGCTTTCCTGCCCTTTCCACTCCTCATTCCGCATGCTCTTTCTACACCACCTGATTTGCTCCTCTTTTTTGACCTTTCCACCCCTTTGTTCCGCGCACTTTCTCACACCACCTGCTTCTGCTCCCTCTCGTCCCTGCCTGCTGGGTCAGTAGCTCAGTCAGCACCGCACTCAACTTCCACACTGGTGACAGTGTTAGATCCCTGTCACCGGTGGCTGTTTTCTTCAAGATCATTGAGTGGTTACGGACTGACAGACCTACACATATCATGCTTACGTGGCTCCTAAGGGTGGTTGGCCCTATAAAACTACCGCTTTGAAAGCTAGCACAAACCACACACGGAGTGTGGTTTGTGCTATTGTCCCGCTTGCCTGTGCAGAATGTACCGAGCGCTTGTACGGTGTACGGGACGCATTGTGTGCTCCCTGGACTTTGTCAGCATGATCAAGCAAATTAGAGTTTTTTTTTTCCATTTGATGTAAACTTTGAATCCCTTTAGTGTCACTAGATGTACTAAACAGATGATGAGATTGGCTATGCATTTTATTGTTGGCACTGTCATTGTCACTTAGTGTCATCTTCTTTCTTTCTTTTCGTTCTGTGCTGAGCAGAAGCTCATCCGGAGCGGTTCAACAGCAGGCTGAAGAACAAAATGTTTTACGGGCAAGCAGGTGGCAAGGATCTCCTCCAGCGCAAGTGGAAAGATCTCTGCAACTATGTCACCCTCGAGGTGAGGACCGCATCTATGTTTCACCTATGGTATGATAATAGAATTGTGCATTATAATCATATTATCTGAAAGAATTTATACCCCCGTTATAAGAAAAGCCCTCACGAGGCATGCATCCCTAGAAAGTATCGGATGACTGCAATATTGATGATTTCCACAAACCTTATGTCAGCCAAATATGCTTTTGCACTTGCTGCAATTTCGAACTCCAACCTTTGCTAAAAGCAGTTTGAGAGCAAAGTTGAATTGCCACAGATCCTGACTTAGTTTTTTCATTGCCCAAAGTTCATATAAAGATTGTATTGAACTGAGGAATTCAGTTATCATATAATGCCGCGTCATGAACATGGTTCTGCTGATGTGTCAATCCCCCTTGGAAAGTCCTGTTGCAATATGTCTCGAGAACGCTGTCCTCATCTGCCACACGATCAGCGTAAATACCAACAAAATATTTTTTTTTTTTTTTTTTTTTTTTTGTAGGAGGGGATATTTATGACTGGGGATAGGATCTATGGAGATGGGTGTGACGAGTTGGGGGGTAGGAGGCAGAGTGATAATTTCAGGGTGGTCCGTTTGCCCACGCCACTTGTGTACAGTCTTAGATAAAGCTATTTAGTAAGTTTAGAAGTTCCAAGTATTAAAGAAAAGAATTGATTGACTGAGATGTTTGAGGATGAACCCGTTCAGCCTTGTTCACCAGTTCTTCTTTTGCAGTGTGATGGCCAGGACTATACTGGGAAGTTGCGGGAACACAAGGTTCACTCCATCCTGTTCCTCAACATCCCCAGGTGAGATGCAGTGTTCACCTGAACTTCAAGCAACCGCTGGCAAAACGAGAAGTCGACTGCATCGTGAACGAAAACAGACGGAAGCAACCTAGCTGCGATGAAATGGGGTTTTGTACTCTGGGCTGCAGTACATTTTTCTCGTCATCATCAGCAAAGAAACAAATTAATGGCAAAGCAGTTTAAGAAACGCTCGACGTGACTCGTTATTTTATGTTTTGCTTCGTGATTTGTTATTTGTCGTTCTTATTGGCAAATGCTGCAATCTCATTGGCTGCAGAGCAATAGTGAGACTCGCCATGCCCAGTAGAGAAAAAAATGTGGTAGTTTCTTACGATTTTTACGCTGTTGCCAATATCTTTGTGATCGTTCGTGACCTCGCCAAACAGATAGATGTCCAGTCATTGAAGTGAACTTTTAAATTTGCTGTAATGTTTGCATCGAAGTCCGTTTCGAGAGACTGCTCTGTCAAAGCCGACGGAAATTTCACCTTACGGCGCGTCAATGCTATCCTGTGTGTTTCTATGCTTGTGACCCAGCTATGGTGGTGGAACGAGACCCTGGGGAAATCCGGGCATCACCTTTGAGTCACCGCAAACCGACGATGGCCTCATCGAGGTGATCGGCCTCACCATCTACCAGATGGTGAGTTCAGAGTCCCGCATCACTTTTCGGGGTCGCTTTTCTCGTTCGTGTCTCGTCGGACTGGGTGACGTTGCCTCACGACGCATTATCCGTACGATCTGCGGCTCTTTGCGGCCATTCTTTGCGGCAGTGCAGATTGGCTCGGGAGCTGGTCGAGGTTGTAGAGATGAATGGATGGCAGTAACTGATTACAGTTCTAGTCACGCTTGAGTAGTAATTCAGTTGCAGTAATTCAATTACTTTCCGAGTAATTTGTAGTCGTAATTAATTACTTCTAAAGGTGACTGTAGTTGTAATTTAATTACTTTTTAGCTGCAGTAATTGTGGAATATCAATTATACTTCCAGCTACTTTTTCAGAGTCTTGCCACGCTTGAGCTTCGTTATACAGCGTCACAGCTGAAAATACACTGAGTGTCTTTCTCCAATTGCCCTTTTTTCCGCCAATTCGTGGGACTTCTAAAGCAGTTATACCGTGTGAAGGCAAGACCGTGCACGCACTGCTGGGCAGAGGTGAAACAAAGGCACAAGATGCAATGACTGTAAGACGCGGTAAAATGAATCCTCAGTGGTCGGACAGGAAACGGACAAATACATCTCGGCGCACAGTAACGCCACCGCATTGACACATTGAAGCCTGGTAGCTCTCAGGGTACAGTAACGTTGAATCGCTCTCCGAAAGCGGCGTGCAGTTGCGATCATTTACTTTTCGTGCACCAGTGGGCGCGTTAGGTCGGCGATCCTTCACTCCTACTCCGACATTCCGAGTTTCATACTCCGACTGCAGCAACTAAACGACGCATAGCGGACAGGAGCGCGACACACAGAGGCTGCGTTCCAAACCTACTCGAATGGATCTGAGTTACCTTGGCGGATCATGTCACGTGACAACAAAAATAGAGAAACGCTGGACGTGGGTAGGTTTTCGATAACCACCTTTACTCTAGAGTTAGGTCGAGTAAGTTTTGGAACACGGCCAGAAACTATCGACGGGCCACACCAGCTCCTTCCGACCGGGGATGCGGGTGGCAGAATCCGAAAATATTTCGAAGATAAATAATTAGGCCCGTGTGGAGCGGCAGAGTCTAAAGCAAAAGAGACGGCGATGTTATGAAGTTTCTACGAACGTTTTAATATTCCTGAAAGGTTTGAAGACTCGCTTCGTGCACCTATGTGGAAGGTTACCTTGGCCAATCTATTTATTGACCATGCATGCTGTTCCGACTTAAATTTAAGACAACATTCTTGAACCCGCTCGTCGACTCAGGAAACCCTCAAATTTGTCAGAAATTCCCTGGTTCCGTCGGTTCCCTCTCACAGCGAGACAAAAGCTTCGCCGATACCGGCACACCGTCGTTCGATAGCACGTCAATTTTTTTTTGGGAGGTATGCACGAACAAACCTTTCCCGGAACGCTAACTGGTGTTCCGGCTTTCCAATCTAAGTATCTTTATTCGCTGCGGCTGGGCTAAGCATTCTAAGCAGGGCAGCGGTCTGACTGTCTTTTCATCCCAACTTTTCTGTCGCCGAGCTACCGGCACGCTCGTTCGATAGATCAATTCGTTTTCAGGCAAGACGCACGAACAAACCTTTTCCTCGACGCTCACTGATGTTTCGGCTTTCAAATCGAGGTACCTTTATTCGCTGGGCTAAGCATTATAAAAGGGACAGAGCGGTCCGAATGTCTCTTCATCTCGACAACGTTTCTGTCGCTGTGCTATCGGCACGCTACCGTTTGATAGATGAATTTCTTTTTCAGGCGAGACGCACGAACAAACCTTTTTCGGAACGCTGATTGCTGTCTTGGTTCTCAAATCAAATCGTTTTTACCTCCTGGATTAAGCACTAATCAACTGAAAAGGGGCAGCGGTCCGGCTACGCCTTTCGTCTCGACGGTCTCAACAGCAGCGCAGTCATCTTGTTTGTTTACTTGACATCACGGAGCGCGAAGAAGTCACTCACGCTCCGAGAAATTCTCGGTACATGAAGAGCGCGCTCGAGTGTCAGTCTTCGGTGGCACTCCTGTCCGTTTAGTGAAAGGAGCGCCAAACTCTCGCTCTCCGGAGCATGGACTTAACGCGCCCAGTACCAATTCGTATTGTCATTAAATTACATTTCGGAAGTAATTCACCCAAGTACGGTTCCGGCTGCGGTGATTAGGACGGCGCTGCTTCTAGGGAATGCGATGACGATGACACCCTTGCGCTTGCAGCCGTTCCTGCAGGCGGGAGGCCACGGCACCTGCCTGTGCCAGTGCCGCAGCGCTCGAGTGGTGACGAGCAAGACGATCCCGGTCCAGGTGGACGGGGAGCCCTGTCGTCTGCTGCCCTCCTACATCCAGCTGAGCATGCGCAACAAGGCCTGCCTCGTCGCCAAGGCCAAGGTCCGTCCCCACCGCCTGTTCCCTCATTTTCGATCCGCACGTTTGCGTCGAGCACAATCGCTGCAGACGCTTTTGGTGGCTTACGACGAGACAAGACTGGCAGCGTCTTGGGAGTAGCACCCACTACCCCAAAGTATGACCGCGAGTGCATGAACCGGCCTCGACGCGTAGTGCTCGCTTTCTGGAAACTCGAGGGCACAGGGTCGTACGGCGAGCCATCTGCCTTCTTCCGCGTATCTCCCCCAAATCTTCCTTGGAAGTCGGCTCGTGGGGCACCGCGGATTTATGCCGACTTTCTTTGCGCACACTTTGAAAAGGTAATTTTTTGCCTGGCAAACTTGGACGAGGCTGCTTGTTTGCGTTTTGGTTTGTTGTTTTCTTTCTTCGTGTCCTCCACGTGCGTGTGGCATTTGGGCAGTCTATTCATCTTCGTGCATTTTCGTGTCTTGGTTGTTCCGATGTGTCGCCGCTATTTTGCGCGTTGATTAATTGCTTTTTCTTTCATCTAATGACAATGTGAATACAATCTGATTTTTTTGGCATTCAATCTGAGGATTAGCTTTGCAGTACTCTTTTTTTTAAGCTGTTATTCAACCTTTAATAAAACAATAATGAGCTCGTAGAAAAATGTTTTTTTTTTTCATTGTAGCGTTTTAAGGGTGTGTTAAAGAGAGCTGTTCTTATAGTCTATAGATAGTTCTTATACCTAGATTGAATTGATACTCTCGGAATGTAGCTTTCTTGCACCTAAGGGAGATTTTACGAAGGTACTTCTTACATGGCTGAATAACCTGAGTGATGCTTCACTTACATATGATTGATTTGTGTTTCGTGTTTTCATTTCTGAATTCTCCTGGTTTCTTTACAACACTGCTTCTTCAGCATTTTTCTTCTGACTCATATTGTTTGTTTTTTTCCCACTTCAGATTCACAACCAAGTGCCAAGCCAGTAAGTGTATTGATCTTTGACATCTTCAGTCAAGTGCGAAAGCATACTTTAGGGCAAAAGGATGTCGGCAAATGTTGAATTAATTTTTAATTATGCTAAGTATAATAGGATCAGGAGGCTTGGTTGTGTACAGAACAGCGCTCAATAACTTGAGCCAGTGGTTCTCAAATAAGGTCCCGCGGTCCCGCTGGGGTCCACGAAGCCCTCGCCTCAACCCCCCCTCCCTTCTTAAAAAAAAAAACAGAAATTGCTTGTTTTGTTGATTTTGGCTAGGCGGCGCGAGTTACCGCCCGTTATAAAGGGTACAGCCGTTACTATCTATCCATTTATTCTTCCTTTTACTCGATGCTTCTCACTTCTCCTGTCTATAAGAGTAAAAAATGCCCTTTTCACATTGCAATTAGGTTGTCCTATTTTATACCTCCGCCTCTTCCCCTTCCCCCGCTGGCATGAGGCCCCCCATCACTCGGGCAGGTCCTCTACGGTTCCCCGACACATCAACGGTTGAGAACCACTGACTTAAGCTTTCATGCACACAAAAGTAGAAACTGAGATACTGCAGCCATAGCTAGAACTTTAGACAAGCTTGAGTTTAAATATTGCTTGCATGTTGTCATATATGCAGGTTAGTCTCATATTATCTGTGCTTAGCTGAAGAAAGCTTTCTATCAAACTAGAACTTGCAATTTAATGTTTAAGACCACGACCTAAGTGGTGCTGTGCTGTGTGATTAAGTAAGGTTTATTTTATTTCATTAAACAATGTGCTTCCTTTGTTTTGCAGTCTGCCACTCGAAAAGCTAACCATTGCCATCCGCAAGCTGAACATGGCGGACTATGAAAACTACCACTATGACAAAGAGAGGTTACGAACACTCTGTGAGTTTGTGACCATTTCTTTTGACGCCCATATTACAGACCTGTCACTTTAGAGTGGATACCTCCGTTCCACGGGAAAACCTTTCGTAATAACGATTCAAGGTTAAGATCCAAAAAATAAACAACCTGCATGAACACAAAAAACACTGTTCTTAACAAAAACTTGGAGCACGCTTAAGCTTCGTTTTTAAGAGTGGAACACGATAGCGTTATTGGACCCTGTTTGCAAAGCCTTCTAATATAAACCTGCGCTCATTCCCAAGCCGTGCAAGCGTGCGTGTGCGGCCTAGTCGGTAGCGTCACGTGTCTGTGACGTCAAGTGACATCGCACGTGAGCGTTGCGGGTTGTTTGAAATTCCCGCGCATGGTCATGTGGCGTGACGTCACACAGGCGACGACACGTATGACGTCACACGTGGCTGTGACGTCGTGACTCTGTCGGCCCACTAAATTTGGCAGAAACATTTTCTGCTAGATTTAATGGAAAATTTTCCCGCCTAATTTAGCGGAAAGTTTTCCCGCTAAATTTAGTGGGTCGATAAGGTAGTCACGTCACAGCCCCGTGGGAAGTCACACACGTGACGTCGCACGTGGCTGTGACTTCGTGACCCTATCGACCAATCGGGATTTTTCAGTGCCACCGACGTTGACGCCAACTCCGGAATTTTTGCGACACGAGCTCTTTGATGCTATCGTGTTAACACTTAGCTCCCACTAAAGGGTGAGGGAAGTGTCCTCCCTTTACGAGTGCACATTGTCCACGAATGTTCTCCTAAGTTCCTCATCCGCAGCTTGTGAGCAAGTAAAGAGAGAAAAGGGCAAGTGACCCATTCGGCCCAAAACCTAGAAAAAAAATTCAGTTCCCAGGCTTTGTCGCTTCATCAGGAAGGGTAGCCTCGAGTCACTGCAGACAGTAGTGACCCAGAGGCTTCAATAATCTTTACTTTATGTGTGTGCGTGTTTGTGAACCATCTTTAGAAAGCTTGTGTCCATAGTAGCGAGACAAAGTGCACATACTGAGCCAGTTTGTTCCTCAACTAGCTGTTTATACTCCAGATTGCTGAGTGTCCTTACACATTTTGCCTGTATAGCGTGTCCATATTAATGAGACAAGCGCGTCCTATTACCACAATATCCCTAGAGATCAGTGGCGTAGCCAGGAATTTTTTCCGGGGGCGGTCTGAGGTGGCTGGGATGTCCATGACTTAAGGTGCAGAGAGGGGGAAGGGGGGTCAAAATGCATGTGTATATTATAGGGTCGGCTGGATTTCAGGGGGGGGGGGGGGCTGAAGCCCCATAAGCCCACCCCTCTGGCTACGCCCCTACTAGAGATAGCCTACCTAAAATCAGGATCAAATGGGGTGGAAATGTGGAGCGGGCTAACTTTCGGCGTACAATCGAGAAAAGTTTAAAAAATTCTATTTTTAGGTTGTTTCACGTGCTAGCTTGTTATGGCGGCGAGGGGCAACGAAGCAAAGGTGACTGTATATCCCAGTCAGCAATGTTCGCTAACTAGCTGCATTTAGGCCATTACAGTCGCCGACCGATTTTTCGGACGTTTTCGCCGAACCGTCACTTACCCCATAGAGTTAATGTATAACATCGACCGAACTTTCAGATGCCTTAAAGCTTATTTCTCTATATTTCGGACATAGTTTGCGTGATTTCCTTAGTTTACAGCCACAAAACAGCCGCCGCGATAGTGCCACAAGCTTAGTTCCCACCATTTTGGTTGTTTTGATTTTGCCCTGTAGCTTCGATACCACATCCTACGCAATAAACAAGCTTGGTTGAGGCTATAGTTGGGTTTTCCGGTTCCGCTATAGCCAACATGGCCGCCGCCTGCCCATTCTTATGACTCTGCCAGTTCTTCTTGTGGTCCGTGGTTTTCGAGTGCGGCCGCGAGAAGAGCGGCCGTCTGCCGTTCTTGTGGTCTTTGAGAGCGAAGGTTTTTTTCCGGTAAGCCTAGTGTTGAAGCGAGCTTGGTGGATTAAATGTTGTCTACAAATGGTGCCAACTTCAACTTGGCTGTTTGTGCCAACGAAGGCGCCAACAAAGCGCAGCACTGTGATCAAACAGATCAACAAACATGTGAAAAGTGGACAATATAAAGCGTAAGTTGACGAGAACTTAAAATTGACATCAAGCAAGTGGAAAGTGGCCAATACGCAGCAGGAATATGCGCAGAAATCTGATATTTTGGCTGAAATCGATTTTTCGGACCACTCGATTATTTGGACAATTTCGGGGTCCCCTCCAAGTCTGAAAAATCGGGTCGGCGACTGTAGTGGTCCCAGCACTACGATTACTAGAAGTAGGCCATCTTTTCGTGTTTCAAAAAATATAGCCCATCAAACAAAAATAGGGGGGGGTTGTCTTTCGGAGGTGGCGCATCTCTCGAGAATTTACAGGTGATGAGGCACGAGTGTATTGGGGCCCTGTTGTCGAGAGGGCAGTTGCTGAGAGCTGTCTTCTTCCTCACAGCAACCCCAATCGGAACGCTGAGCGTCAATCCGGACACGGACCTTGAAAACGTCCGGTTACTCATCAACCAGCTCTGCTCCGTGAGTGTCTCTTACATTCATAAACTGAACGGATTCTTTTGTCAAGGAGAGCTAGAAATGCTAGTGAAAAAAATTAAATATATGAATGTGTCCAATAAATACTATATGAGATTTAGGGTGACCAGACGTCCCGTTTTGTCCGGGGCAGTCCCGTTTTTGAGGTCCGCTTCTGCCGTCCCGTCTTTTTCTCCCAATAACGAATCGTGTCCCGTTTTTCGGATATGATTCTTTATTTTTTTTTTTTTTTCCCATATAAGTGCTCAGACTTTTACAACTGAGTCTTGAAGGATAAAGTCCTGCTTAGGAAACTTCAGTCGTCGGTGAATACCTGACACCAGCGAAGGGCCCGAAGCAGGATTTTCTAAATAAGTGCATGCAACTGAACTGTGAGTGTGACTGTTCCCTAAGGGGCTATGGCTTAGTGCGATATGGTAACGTTTTGAAGTAAGAGCAGTTTTTCATTAAATTTCTTCTCTCAACCTCAATCTTTAGTACCCCCCCCCCCTTTGCTGGGATGTGCCGTTTTCTAGCTTGAGGAATATGGTCACCATAATGAGATTGTATACGATTGTATAAGAACTTACATATGCCTTATGTAATTTATGTAAGTCTTGATATGTTTATTAGACAAATTATATATGAAAAACCTTCAGCCTTTCCACTCTGGTGAAGAAGGAAGACCAGCGGAGCTGTACAATGAAAAGTAATGGCCGACCGCTAGTCGGCAAGCCAGAGTGGAAAGGCTGCCACCATCTATGAGCGACGGCGGCAACCAGATACGTGGCTTGCCGCCGTCCCTCATAGATGGCAGTAGGTGTCCAGAGTTTGGTGTCTTCATTTCTTTGCGGGGGATACGATCCTGCGGAAACTAGCCCTTAACAGCTCCGCCGTAAAACATTTCAGTAATGTCCTTGATGCCTCCTTGATGCCTCAAAATGGCTGTCATTCTTAGGGTTCCAGGAAAATCCTTTTTGAAGTTTCATTTTAGTACCAACTTCTGCTACCTTGATGCTTTGTTTGGATTCCAGCTTCAAAGCAAATCTGTTGATCATAACACATATCTAGAGAAGCTTTTCCTTTTTTACATGAAGTTACAGAAGCTTATCCTAAGCTTACGAGCAGACACTCGGAAGTTTCCAGAAGTTGCCCACAAATTTACGGGAATGTGTTTGTACCGAAACATACAGAAATACCCCCATAATTTTATGGAGGTATGTTAAAAAATTTACATACTTCATTTCTTTGGGCAGCTCGAGGGATCCGATGGCCAGAACCTGTCGCCATCCAAGAGGTTTTCTCCGGACTGGTGCTTTCTCGACTGTGAGTACACTGCACTATGACACCCTGCTCACGGGCACATGTATGTTTTGTCAGAAAAGTACAGACTACATATGTCAAATTGCTAGGCAATTGTGTTGCATGCGTGAAATGTTACAGCATCACCAATGTTTGTATTGTAAAAGCTTGGTCTGCGGGGCAAGTTGGCAATTAAAAATTAAAAAGTAGCCAGTTAGCGCTTGTCCTTTGTGCTTCGTCTTTTTGTCCCGTCTTTTTTGCGCTATTTTTAATATGAACGTTTGTATCCTTGTTTAGCCGCACGTCTAGCCTGTTCAGCCAGACGCCTACGTTCACGGCGCTCCTCGTCGGATAATTTAAGGCGTGGCATGTGGACACTCGAAACAATAAACCTAGTGATCTTCCAGAATCTTCTAACCCACTCATCCTCGCTCCACCTCTGGTCCCATGACCTCCCCATTAACCAATCAGCGTCGAGCACCTCACTCCTCCTCTCCCACCCGTCAACCAATCGTCGTCGAGCCTCACGGCCACGCTTCGTGCGTTCAAAAGCCTGGTCAGTGACTGTAGACAGTGTACCCTTCTTTAGGAACAGTTTACTCACAACGTATTCGTAAACTGTTCGCAAATGTTTTAATTCGTGTATTTATGTTCGACGTAGTGCCACCACTCTTACGATTCGTATTTGATTTGGTTTCCTCGCATGGCCCCATGCTCGTGGACAACTTTCTGCGGCCACGCGGTCGAAGCTAGGGGCACTTGTGCACCCTTCGCTTCGTCCAAAACGCCGCAGAAAGTCGTCCGCGAGCGCTGTCGCTGCGTGTCGGGCGGCTCATGAAAGCACCGTCGCCGCTCGCAGCGTGCACAGCGGAGCGGTTCTTCCGCATCGACCGGGCGCAAGAGATGCTCCACTACGTGGTGGACATCAGTCAGGACGACGTGTACATCCTGGACCCGGAGCAGAGCCCCATTGCTCCGGAGCCGCCCTCGCTCGCGTCGCCCACTCCGCCGCTGCTCGCGTCCCCGCCGGCCACGGAGACGCCAGCCGCCGAGGACCCGGCCGGATCCGTCCTGGCCAAGCTGGCCTCCTCCGAGACGCTGTCGTCGTCTGCCAGCTGCGCGGCGTCCGTCGACGAGGCCCCGCTCTTCGGAGGAGTCCGGGAAGAGTCCGCGTGGAGGTATGTGGTGTTTGCCGCCACATCTGGCGTCCGAACTTTCCGGTGTAGCCGACTTTACAACTGTGCGACCTTTTTGCGGAGAAGGTGGTGCCTGTTGTTAGCAGAGAGCCTTGTGGGGCTGGCTCTAATGAGATTAGCGTTGTGTTAAGAGAGGGTGCCACATAAGATTGTCACACAGCCTCGAAATTCGCTAATTTCACCTTGCTAAGCCCCAGTAATTGATTAATTATCATATTAGCTCAGTTGAGTAAGTCCTGCTAATTAATGGTAAAATTAGCTCAATTTAGCAAATCTTGCTAATTAATTATTACTACCGTAAAATTCCGAGCGAACGCCCACGTTTGAAGGATCGCCCACCCCCCCTTTTCGTCCAACATCTGTTGGGAACGGTATTCCGATACATCGCCCTCCCCCCGATTCCCGCCGGACGTCACGCGATGTCCGACGGGAATCGCGTGTCAATAGCGCGATCTGCGGTCCCGTGTATTGTCTGCGATCTGCGCGCGTGAAATGCGTGAAATGCAAATCTGCTGCGTTTGCGATCTGCGCTATCCGTTACCGAGTTTTTAGCGGATTCCCGTGTTTTTGCCCGCGATATTGATTCCTAGCTGTAACACGCGCGAGTTGCTCCACGTGTATTATTGCATCGTGAAATGCAATTCTGCTGCGGCCGCGATCTGCTTGATTTGTTTCCGTGACATGCGGGTTTGCAGTGGATTCCCGCGTTTTCGTCCGCGATCTGCGCACGCAATATCGGTTTCCGCGGTATCCTGTTCCCGTGAGATGCGAGTTCTCGGCGGGTTTCCGCGGGTCCATCGCGCTGTCAAACGCGCGAGTCTGCTGCGTCTGCAACCTGCGGTATCCTTTCCCGTGACACAGGAGTTCGGTAGTGAATTCCGACGTGTTTATCGAATCGTGAAACGCGAATTCGCCGTGTCCGTGATCTGCAGTATCGGTTCCCGCGTCACGCGGTTCGTAGCGGGTGCCCCGGTTCTTATCAGTTATTTCTGATAAAATTTTGCTGAGGCATACCCAAAGATAGCCCACCCCATGTTTTTCACCATTTATCTCTTCATTTTGGGTGGGCGTTCGCTCGGAATTTTACGGTATGTCAGCATTATTTTGGTCGATTTGGTAGGTCCCGCTAATTAGTTAATGATCATTCTAGCTACATTTAGTAAGACCCCCTAAATATTTATTTTATTAGTTACATTTAGTAAATCATATTAAATAATCGCAACTAACTTTAGCCAAATTAGCTGTAAATTTAGTAATCCTGAAAATTAATTATCGTTAATTAAACAATTATTAATTATAACGCGAGAAAAAATCATGAGCCATTCCACTCCGTGAAAGTGGATGACCAGCGAAGGTGTTTAGCGCACGACGCAGACCCACCCCGAGGAGGAAACTAGACACTCGCAACGGGACCGCCAGCCCGGGAGAGTGGAATGAAAGGAAACTAGGCACGCAAGCGCTTGGAACGACGACAAAGAGAGGGCGGTGCGAGCGTAGACATGGCCGACGCGGGTCGCACTGCAGCAAATCTTTGCAAAATTTTTATTATCTACCTGAGAGTCTACCAATCTTGAAAATGGTGCCTATTGATAACTAATCTACTGAATAGACCTACCGCTAAATTACCCAAGCATCGAGGAGAGTGCAGTGAATGGTGTTCCACGCGCCGCACGTGCCGGCGTCTGCAGCAGTCACTGTTCTAAAGCAAAAGCCTCAAACAAATGGCAGCTTGCGTGCACGTTTGTCAACACCTTGTTTTGGTTATTTACTTCAAATCTTTCATACAGGGAAGGCGTGCGTGTGCGGCGATGCGAGCGTAGAGTTTTTAGTCACTGCACACGAAAAATCCACGGAACCTTATCCATAAACAGCTTGGCTGTAAGATGTGCATCCTTCTCCCGCATACCCCATATCTCCGACCCTATCTGAAGGAGAGATTTCATTTTGACTGCATTGTGAAGAGCTCAGCCAATGTAACACTGGCAGTTGTTTTAAAGATCCAGGCTCTGAAACTTGGAATTCCTGTCTGAAAAAGTGGAGGTTTTTTTTTTAATGGATAAAGCAGCATTTAGCGTTGGTGGCAGATGCTGTTCACCTACTATTTGGGGGATAACTGGCCAGGCACCATTTCCTCGCTTAAGATTTTTGGAAATCAGTTTTGACTTTTTAAATTGGTTAATTTTGGATCTGAGGTTTTTTTTTTATTGATCCCATTTGCTGACGTCATGTTTAGGTGGAGTGTCAGGTCCCTCGAATTCATACTTTGTTTGTATAGTGTAAAAAACATTGTTTGCCTCTGTCTGCCAGCAACCTTTATATCATCTTATGCATGAGGCATACCATAACTGAATGCTACTCACCTACCTTGAAAACAACCTTCTTTTTTTTTTTTCTTCAGTGGCCCGATTTTGAAAAGTGAAGGAGGAGTATCCAGGTAAGCCTACGAAGGTCCAACGTCACGTTTTTTACGTGTAAAGTTGCAGATGTCTTTGCTCCATAACAAGAATTACAAACTCGCATAACAGATTTTAAGGAGCAGTCCGTCTTGTATGTGTGTCTTCTTCGTCAGTGTTTTTTGTGTTTTTAAGTCCTCTAGATCACAATGAACCAACTAGCCCAATCCAAAGTTTTAATTTAAGTAGCATTTCGGGATTCTCCATTGTCGAAGTTTGTCGACGAAGTTCTAGGAGAAAATCGAGAAAGTGATCTTGCAAATATAAGCAACCTTGGCTTCCACGTCCTCATGGAGGAAAATGTGTTGGTTTCTAAAGGTCAATTAAGTTCTGCCCGTTTGCATTTTCGAACAGTCCTGGTATTTTCGGAAGCACTGCGTCTCCATTCTCCGTTAAATGATTCCCTACCCCTGTGTGTCAGTTTTGAGAGGTGTACCCATCTTGCTCCCAGCCCTTTGATTTCTCTTTAGAGTGCAAAGAGCCTGCCGAGTCTTTCTATTGTGCGGCAGGATCTCGTGATATGTTCTAAAACCAAGCACAATATTTGTCCCACCCCCGACTTTCTTTTTTTTTTTGTCAAGGTTGAAGCAATTTTTTACGTATGTTTTCTACCCCGAAATTGAAGGTGCTCCTGTACGGAATTCCTTTTTTGTTCCGCAGATTTGCACCAGAACAGAAGTCGTCGACATCAAACGGTAAACACAACTTTCCTTCTGCCTCGTTTTTATTTTGACAATGTGTGGCTAGTTGTTCTGCCGTCCTGCAGCCTTCCCTCGCGGTTTTCAGCCCCACCTCGTGAAAAGCATTCTCACGTTTCTTTGCACTGAAGAGTCTGTCAATGATCCAGTAATGCTGCCTCTGTGCATTCTCTTTGTTTTACTTCCTGCTAATGTCCCTTTCCTTTGCGAGTGGATGTCAGCTGTAACGCCCGCTAACCAATTAACGTGTTGCCTTGCAGAAATAATTGTTGCTGCCAAAATGGGGGACCTTCTAAGGGTAGGTTGACAGACCTTGTCCTTGCTTCGTCTGCTAACTGTGGGTGCTGGGCAACGGGGGAAATCGCTTGTTTGCTCTTAATTGTCTCTCTGCTTTTATTTGGTGTGGCAGTCTCCATTGCTTTTCTCTAACTCTTCTTTGCCAGATTAAGATATGCTCATCTTTACTCAACTAACAGCTTGCTTACATGTTGTCTATTTGCTGTTTATTGTCTTTTGCACTAAATGTTTTGTTGAGTATTATTTTGAACTTGCCGATACAGTTAAATATTTGCTGCATATTGAATCGTGAGTTACTATAACTGAATCGCTCGTTATCATTGTGTTTAGATGAATATACATATATATCGCGAGTTCTCCAACTTTCTTGCTTTCACCCTCATGTAATGCATCCCTAGATGTTTTTAAGATAAAATAAATGCAATTAATGGAACACTTGCGCGGTAGTATCTACATTTATGGATGGTACAGTTATTCACCTACTAGTCTTTGTTTATGCATTAGAGATTTTGGGTCATCAGTTCGAGGCATCAGATTTAATCTTGGTGTCCTAGTTGGCCTTGTTGACTTTTCTTCATCCCACTTACTCTAAAATACTGGGAAAGTGCCCACACCACTGTCTGGCCAAATAGGAAAAAACAGGATGGCGGTCAATAAAGGGCTTGGAAGGCGATGGAATTTAAAAAAAGCACATTTATTTTCACATGATATCGCTGCCACGGGGTGAATATCTTCCGTTGATGCTGGCCCTTTTGGGAGGGTGGGCCTTTAACGTATAATTTTCAGAATTCCCAAGAAGTTTGGGGAATTTTAATAGCGGGCGCTTGTCCGGAGTCGAAGCGGGCACTTCCACGGTATTTTACGGTAGTCTCGTGACCTAACTTGCAAACTTGAAAACAAACTACGATTTCATTTTTGTAGTTGCTTGAATTGCATTTTTTATTCCTTCAGTTTGAATTTGTTTTTGTCTTGTATAAGCTGATTAATTGTACTGTACCACCTACTTATCGTACAGCCAAAGTCAGTTGTTTCACTGTCTATATTTAAACTTTTTATGAAGTATGTTTAACGTTTCTGTGTGTGCTTTAAGCGGGAAGATGCAAACAAAAACAGTTCTTGCCATCTCCAAATTTAAAAACAAATGGTACTGAAGGCTGCTATGACATTTATTTATACAAAATGGAGGTGCAGCAAAAAGAAGACATTGGAAAAAATACTTTTGACTGTGTCAGTTTTATCATTGGCAAAAACAGAAAACACATTTTTTGCATGAAATAGGTTTAGTGGGGGAATTAATCATGCAACACCCGAGTGTGTAGTGCAGAAAAATTTAGACTTTCAAGTCGAAGAACAAGACAACAGTAGGAGAACGTCTCCCCAACAACAAGAGGATAACAGTAGGAGAATGTTGAAACGTTCTACTGTTGTCTTTGTCTCTCGACTTGAAAGTTTCTTAATTTTTCCACACCACAGTCTCAGGTGTTACATTACGATTAATTATTACCAGCTTGCCTGCACACTCACTGCTATTTCGGTAGTGGGGTTCCTTAATATAAAAAAAAAATTATGGCAATTTTACTTTTTATTTTTTTATTTTTTACCTATGTAATTGCACGCACTACCGTGAAATACCGAGCAAGCGCCCACTCAAAATTCTGAGATAATGCATGGTTTGGCTTGGCCTGACCTGGCCACTTGGCGGCTTAATTGACTTGGTGGCTGCATGCGCAGGCAAAGAAAAAATCAGTACCTACGGCCATTGTGGGTGGCACATATATTATGTGAGTAAATAGATTAAATAGTTTATTGAAGACTTTTGAATGTCTCAAAAGTAGGGGTGGGGCGCTTATTGTGACATGGACGCATGCTCAGTATTTTATGATAATAATACTTCAAAGACTACCTTATTATGTCTTTGTGGAAAATTGCAGCTCTCAAGGTCACAGGGCTGACATCACTAAATCTATGGCTCAATGAAATTATGTCTTTGTAGAAAATTGCAGCTCTCAAGGTCACAGGGCTGACATCACTAAATCTATGGCTCAATGAAATTATAATTACCCCCTATTTCCTCAGCTTCATTTGCTGCTTGAGTCGATGATCCACGGCGCCCTGGTCACTGTTTCAACTTCCGCATTATCATTTTGTTTCAGCTGCGCCACCTTTGTGACGGCGGCCAGAGCCTCTTGACGCTGGACGACGCCGGCATGAGTACCCTTCACCACGCGGCGCGCTACGGACACAAAGATCTTGTGCGCTACATCGTCGCAAGTGGTGAGGAGGCGCATTCAGTTTCCTACTCCTGGTACAGACTTCAGTGCAAAGCTGGTAACAAAGCATTCAGAGAGCTGCACCATCTTCCAAACATTCTTTGTTGTGAAAAGTCACATACTTGCAACTGGCTGCATATTTTCTGGACTGTAGTATGCACCTGGTGTATAGTCTGCAGGGGCAAAACTAGGCTGGAAAAAAAAAGTTTCCTTTAGATAGTTAGTCTGCACATAAAAATATTCTCTTATACCTCACATCTTGAAAAACCTCTGCTTAATTAGTGCACAAAAGAAGCTTGTATCATTGGAAATCATCATTAACATCTGCCGTTCACTAAATCTGTCACTTTTTGTCATGACGAACGAACTCGGAAAAACGTGTCTATGTATAGCACCACACCTGTAGATAGTCTATACCACATAAAATTTGAACTTCTAAACCTGTATATCTAGTCCAGAAAATATGGTACCTTGAGACTGACTTTTCCCAAACTGAAGCGGCTTACCCTACTTCTGAGCTCCTCGTGGGTTGGCGTAGTTTTGGTGCAGCTAACGTTAATTGCAAAAATGCAGTTTAAGAGAGGTTTGACTGTCCGTGAACTCTATAAGAGAAAATATTCCCTGTTTCATACTCATGAAACAGGGAACATGACTTGAGACTCTTTGAGTATAATCTAGCATCAGTTGGAAGTGCTCTTACATCTCTTACCTGTGAACTGAATGTATTTGGCATGGTAAAGGATGACAGTAGTATTATAAGTATATTAGTATCTCTTCAAAGTAACATTTTATTTTGTCATCTAGAAGATTGGAAAGAGAACATTGTCCTTTGTAGTTGCTTGTTAATGCCATCATTTGCTGACACTTTTATTATGCATGGGCGAATAGAGGATTTTGGGTCCGAATCGAATTCGAAGCGAATGGTGATTTTGGCCGAATAATTTAGAATTGAATAGTTCGAATAGTACAAGCAACAAATACCACAAGATATGTTTAAACAATAGTTTTATATTTGCCCTTATTTGGTATTAGAAGTACTGTAATTGTTAATTTTAAGTGTATTGAGTTCGGGAGCACGAAATGGTCGGAAGCTTGCGCCACCTGGCCGGAAATCCAAGCCAGAGTAAGTCAAACCCGTTTATATCGAACTCGCAAAAAAACGTCTACCAGTTCGATATAGCGGGTAATTCGATATAAAAGTTTTAATGAATTTGACTCTCAAAAATCCACTTTCTGCTGAAATATTACACAATGAAGTAGTCTTGCATCTTCTGCTGCTTTTTCTTCATTGCATCCGCGATAACGATATTTTTCTACGCTATCGACGGACTTCAAAATGCTGAGGCCGCTGCCTTGTATATTCGCGCATTAGCGCCGAACTATGCCGAGAGCACGGAGTACGCCCGACCGAGCAGGAGCACCTTCTCCTGCAGAGCGCCGTTTTGCTCTGCAAGTTGGCTTTCCCCTAAAACATGCGGCTTTCCTTGGGGGAAGCCAGCTAGCAGAGAAAGCTGGCTTATATTTTTTTTTTTTTTTTTTTTTTGGGGGGGGGGGGGGGGGGGGAGGCGGCCGCGTCAACCGCTTGGAAAAAAAAAATAATATTCTCTTTTGCGGGCGGAGCGGGGAGAGGGAGCAGGGAGAACCCCCTCTCCGCTCCCTCCGCAAAAGATATTTTTTTTATTTTCTTCCAGGCAATCAACGCGGCCGCCCGGGAAAAAAAAAAAAAAAAAAAGGCCAGCGTGCTCCGCAAGCTGGCTTTCCCCCAATGCGGCCGCTCGCGTTGGGGGAAAGCCAGCTTGCAGAGCAAAACGGCGCTCTTGGCAGTTCGATATATCGGTAGCGGCTGCTATTTTTGTTCGATGTAACCGTAGTTTTTGCTATATATTATCACTGTAACATTACTGTGCACAAAAATTGTTCGATATAAGGAATAGTTTGATGTAAACGGGTTCGATATAGTCGGGTTTGACTGTATTTAGAAAGGTCGAATAATTCGATATTGTCGAATACTTAAATTCGATTCGAAGCGAATGCCGAATAGAACAGAATTCGATTGGCTATTCGTAATAACCGGATATTCGCCCATCCCTAACTTTTATCTCGTAAATATGGGCTTTTTTTACACCTTTTCCACTGCGTATGCTCATTCTGCGTCGCATGCTGGCCGCCTTCAGATGAAAATGCATTGTTTACTGAAGCAAACTTTAAAACTGTCTTTTTCTCGCTTTTCCTTCGTTGAACCAACAGCTCCTTCCTCAATCCTGGACATAACAGATCGAGAGAAGTGAGTTGGGACCTCTATTTCTTTTTGAGAAGGATCTTGCACTTGCCAGAACTTGTCAAAAGACCGTAGTCAAGCAAAAGTGGCTGTTGATGGGGGACCACATAGTAGTTTCCCTAAAGGGGTGCATGTTCAGGGGGCAATTCTACTCTACTGTGCTAAGATTTCAAGAAGCCACGTTGCCAAGAAAAGAAATCTGCTGACATTTTGTTTTCTGGTCCAGATTTATAAACTAATTGGCATATCAAACTATTGACTTTGGCAACTGCAACCCTTGAACTGTTACTATAACAAGTTTACCACTTGAACATGTTTGCATTTGAAGTTACAGTTCCCTCCATTGAGCTGCAGCCCTAACCTAGGATGTGCAGAGCGCAAGTCTGTCTGCTTCTTGCACAAAGGCTGCGATGGTGTAAAGATACTGAGCTCTTATCGGCTGATTGAAAAAAAATAGTGGGTAGACAGACCTCAAGGCATCTAGCACTGAGGTCTACCCACTGTCCTTTCAATCAGAGCTCAGCGTCATTCTGACGTCACCGACACTCCTGCGCAAGAAGCAAACGACTGGCTGTCCGCATACTTTTTTGCACTTGCCTCTCACTCTCGGAGAGAGAAACTGGGATCGCTGTCAGCTCCACTGCGCCCCTTTCTTGAAATTGTAGCCTCTGCATCCACTAGTCTCCTTCTGTTTACAGCAATGGCTAACTTCATACGCTGCATGTAATAAAAGGCTTATCAGTTCCATTCTTGAAAATATTTTGAAAGTAGTCGTATAAAATATATTTCCAAAAGGTATTAGAAAACGTGCAGGCTTCATTTTCAAAAAGTTTAAAAGGAATGTGTGCTTTATTTTCAGGCATGTTTATAAGGCATGCAGGCTATTGATGTAAATATTTTGAAAGAAGGCTTTCAGGGTTTATGCTCATACTATTTTAAAAAAAGGCATTCAGTATTCATTTTTAAAAAAAATTTGAAAGAAGGCACGTAGGTTTTTTAATGGTTTCGAAACGAGGCATTCACACCTTATCATCTAACATGTTCGAAAGGCATGCATGCCTTATCCTCAGTAATATTTTGAAAAAAGGCATACACTTTATTCTGAAACATGATTGAAAGGCATGCAGGCTTTATTTTCAAAAATATTTCAAAATGAAGCATGCAGGCTTTATTCTAAGAAATATTTCAAAAAAAAGCATACAGGCTTTATTTTGAGACATATATTAAAGGCACGCAGGTTTTACTCTCGAAATTATTTCAAAATAAAGCATCTAGGCTTTATTCTCAAAAAGGTTTGCATAGATTTGGTGGTAAATGCAGTGTTGACGGGCTGGTGCCCTTTCAATTTGTCACTAGTATTGTGTGCGAGTTGAGAGTCTGACTTTGTTGCATTAGGGGACAGACTGCCCTGCACAAAGCAGCCACATACAAGCGGAGGACCATCTGCTGTATGCTGGTGGCAGCCGGGGCATCACTATCCAAGGAAGACAGTCAGGTCAGGCATTTGCTGTAATTTGCATCTCATATTTATCGTGGCCTCTTCCCTCGTCTTGGGGTGTTTTGAAGTTGAAACACAGCATTATGACTATCGTAAGTGCCAGTGGTTCAAGTACCGAAAGAAAGAACTTTAAGACTGCTGCGTACGTCTACGTCGAAAAGGCCCTGTTTACCTGGCCTACCGACGTACGGGCTAAGAATGTACCCTTGAGCGGAGAGCTGCTTCAACAAAAAGCTTGGGACTTTTCTCGCATAATTGGATGTGACGACTCCATAGCCAGCAATGGGTGGCTGCAACGTCTGTTGGCAGTTCTGAGCAGTCCGCTCCGCGGTGGTTTCTTTTTGCTTTATCGACTGCACGCTCTCCTGCAGTGCTAGGCCTTGCTCCCATAACCATACAAAATGAGGGTCAATGAACTGCATTCTTCTATTACCGCCGCATTTGTCGTGGAATTTTATTTGCAACTTGCGAGGCAATTGGAGGGTTTTAGGAGCCTGGAAGACCAATTGCAATGCTAAAAAACAAAAACCTCGGTCCAACGAAATTCGCAGTGTAACGAAATTTTCGACTCAAAAGACGACTTTGTTAAATCGAGGTTCAACTATCTTGCCAATGGTTTGTGTACCTTGTTGCAGGGCTTCACTGCAAAGCAGCTGGCAGCCAAGGCTGGAGATGAAGACTTGGCAGCTTACCTCGAAAGTGAGGAAACCTTTCAGAACTCTGGTAGTCAGGCAGCCATTTTGAAAAGAGGCATTTTTGTGCAATTTTTGTCGAAAGCATGGAAATTGCTGGCAAGCACTCATTTCGCTGCCATGCTCTTCCATGTCTGATAGTATCTAAAAGGGAAGTCGCGGATAATAATTGCTGAAAAATATTATTATGCAAAAGTAGTAGTTTCACCCTGTGTGCATTGTTGAGCACTTCTCCTCAAAGTGTCAGTGTCGAATATAATGGGGGAATATAGAAATATCTCCTTTATAAACCTACGTCAAAGTAAAGTATGTGGGTTGAAGCTTCAAGTGCTTTTTTTTTCAGTCTGGTCCTATGCAGGAGGCTTGTGCAATTTCGCCGTTACGTGTCAAGCATAAACTTGGTAGTGCTGAATTTGCATTGCATATGTATACCCGGTGATGATGTCTGGCTTTGTCTTTCTTTACTAAACAAAAACTAACAAGAAATTTTAAGAAAGACTAGTGAAGCTTAGAGGTTCACTAACTGTTATTCATTTTTAGGCTTCAAAATACTTTTGGAGGAATAACATAACCTAGTACAGGGGTGGCCAAGCTGCGGCTCGCGAACCACATGCGGCTCTTCACATATTAAAGTGCGGCTTGCGGCTCCCCCCCTCCCAATCCCCCCTTCCCTCCCGGTCACACGAGCACTTCCCCAAAAAGAGAAATGGAAAGCGTTTTAAATCAAAAGACTGGTTGCAGTTTGGTAGTCTTGCTACTGCTACCTTACTTACAGTTGGACTGCTTTTGATTCGGATAGATTGAAAGTAGATCGAGTTTCGTTTTTTGCTCTGGACAAAAGTTTGCCCCCTCCGCGGCTCTTGGAAGTTTCGTGGTTTTGTTTGCGGCTCTTAGGCCGGGTCAGCCTGGCCACCCCTGACCTAGTACCTCCAGCTAGAGAAAACCTCTGAAGTCATGGCCATGCTTGCCCTTTATAATGTTATAGTATTCTTTATTCTTTGGCTAACCCCCCGCCCCTCCCCCGATTTCGTGGACCTTTCTGGCCTCCCTTCTGTGCTAAATTTCCTCTAAATTTAGCGGAAAAATTGACATCACATGACCTACGCACCAATTCAGTTTCCCCGCTAAATTTGGCGGAAAAATTGATGTCGTGGCCTGACGTCATGGAACCTACAGACAAATTCAGTTTCCTCACTAAATTTAGCGGAAAAATGAATGTTACGGGGCCTATTCACCATTTCAGTTTTCTTGCTAAATCTGGCGGGAAAATTGTTGTCATGGCCTGACGTCACGGGACCTACAGACTAATTCAGGTTCCCCGCTAAATATAGCAGAAAAATTGTGACATCATGTGACCTTAGTACCAATTCAGTTTCCCCACTAAATTTGGCGGAAAAACAAATCACGACCTTAAAGACCGACCCGCAAAATATTTTTCACCCAGGGTGATATTTCTCCTTGCCACCTTTTTCATTTACCCCTCTCCCACTGCCATCTTGACGGCAAGTTGACTCCTCTTTTTGCTGCATCTTGGGGCCTGATGAGCCAGAGGCTTCTTTTGGCTCATCCAGCCTATATTTGAAAAGCTAAGCCATTTCTTGACAGAAACATTTAATCATTTCTCTGCAAGGTGCTGTTGACCAGTTGTCAGTCTACGACGGTGGTATAAAGACCCGTCCAGACGTACACCGCGGCATAACTCAGCATCATGAACACAGCTCTGACTGCTAGTATGTCAGCGCTGTACCAGAGCTCTGCAGTGTGTGACCCTGCCTTCTCCGGCATGCACACACAATGCTGCACCGACTGAGCAATGAGTTAGCGTTAACCGGCTTTGTTAAATCAGCACTGCGACGCATCTGTGAGCTGGCCTTGACGGGAAACAATAATGTTCTTGCAGGTCAGGAACACTTTGAACGGCTCGTTCAAGACCGCGAGACCGCCGTCTGACAACAGCTGAATGCTGGCGTCCTCAGCCATAGGGGCGCCGGCCATTCTTGGGGGCTGACCCACCTCCTGTCGCACCAAGTCCCCACCACGTCACACCCACCAATGAGAACTCGCTGAAGAACCAGGGCCTTCCACATCATCCGAAGATCCACAATGGCCGTTGCTGCGCGACGTGCTGAGCGGGAACCAAGGCGCATCAAAGACAAAAGCAAACAACGCTGGTGGCAAGGTAATGCTGAAGGTCACCCAAAGGTTATAACTGTTGCCTTCGACGAACTAGCGCCATTACTCAAGTTTGAACCATGGGCTTGAGCATAGCCAAAAGTAACACTCGATGGACATCAAAAAAAAAAAAAAAGCGAGCTTATTTGAAAGTTGTGACCTTCACCAGTCAACCAGCTACCAGCATCGCTAAAATAATTCCGACAAAGGGCTTGAATGGGGCCAGAAGCAACAGTCGTAGAAGAGGTCGGAGCAGAGTGGGGAAGGTCGTCTCAAGGTCAAGATGAATGCCCTCGGCGATGACAACCTGTGCCGGTTTAGGTGCGGACGCGAGGACAAAACACGGTGTGTGGACCCAGTCCTATTCTGGCACAAGCCCAAGAGAGAACCTTAGAGTTTGCAAGTATGCGTCAAGGTCGTAGCGAGGTCGTGACAAGGTCGTGGGAGGGGAGACCTCAGCATGGATGGCAAGTGGTGAAAAGGTGTTTTGTGCTGTATGAGGCACCAGCGGAGGCTTACATTGCATTTTTGTTTCTTCGTTGTCATTGTACCCTTTCCGCAGTCAGCTGGGAAAACTCATGTTGGCCCTCTCCTATGAGCCGGTAGTTTCATTGAAACGTGATAATCCCCGTATAGTTTCTATTTATGTGTTTTATCGTACAAATCTCGCATTATTGTCTTTCTACTTCGTGTGCACACACACTAGCATGGTGCAACATGCACTATATCTAAATGCACTCTCTCCAAGGACGGGGGTCTTCTAGATTTTTCCTTCCTAGGCTCTTTGGCGGCATTTTCTTTCCAATCTTTCGCGTTGGTGATCTCCTTTTTTTTCCCCCCTCTTTCATCGCTCTTTGTGAGAAAGCAGTTTTCGTCGCTTTCACATTAGCTTTTAGGGGCTTTGTGCTTTATTCGTACTTAGGGCAGCTTCTTAGGGCAGCATTATCTCGTATTTCTTTACCATCAATTCCTTTTGTACGGTGGAGCACTTGCACGAGATCTTGTTTCCCATTCTGCTCATCTTTAGTCGCCCCTAAGCTTCGAGGATTCGTTCTGTTCGGTGAGGTAGCAACTCCTAGAGCCTGTGCAGCTAGTTTACTAGTTTTCAGCCGTGTTATAGTGCGCTGTCCTAGCGGCTTCTTAGAGGCAGGTCGTAACGGGGCATTTTGGTTCCTGGATAGCTCCACAACGACCGGATGTCGGGCGAACGTCGGATCAACATGAGAGACGTCGTTTGTCCCAACGGTGCTGTTGGCACGACTGCAGGTTGCACATCGAGGAGAGCCATTGGCCCTTCGTTGGTTGATTGCGGGTTTCGAGACGGTAGGCCCCTCCCCACAATTATAGCAGCAAGTTCCTGCGTGACACAGAGTTGCTAACACTGTAGGTGCTACCCCGTGTTTTTGCATGGCCGGAGCCTTTTTATGACAGGCTGACTTCGCGCCGTATGTACTGTTGTACACGAGAGTCTTTGCCAATGCCCCTCCCGCGTCGAACGCCGTGACACGGATTCGACGTCGCACCTTTTTCATACATTCGCTGGCAGCACAGATACTGTAAATAATGTAGTATTGCACACACTACCATGCATGTGTAGAGGCATTTAAAAGTAGCGCAGGATGCTGCCTTTTTTTTTTTTTTTAATGTCTCGTTTTATTCTGCTTTGTTAAAAGTGGCGGTTTGAAAGAGCAAGGCGTGTTTTATGTATTTTTCGCTCGGGCATTTTGCGGTTGGAATGTGTAGCCTTTTGAGTTCAAGATTGGCACATTTCGACATATCATTAGCTATTTTATGTGAGAACATGGCTGGTTGAGCCACAGCTATGGGTGTATTGAATTGAAAAGGAAACAATTGGGAATGTGGTAGTTATACGTGACTTCAATTGGCAACTGAAAAGAAAATGAAATGATGCCTTAAAAGGACGATGAAATGACTGTCCGGCACAGAGTGGGCTGTTGTAAACCCTTCTCATTCATCCGGCAGAGAGTGGGCTTCAGTCTTAGTTTAGAAGAGACAAATCAAAGAAATTAAAAAAAAAAAATAATTTAAAATCGAGGTAAAATCTTTGTTCCTTCTCAACTGCTTTTGTTTCCCACAAGCGTGCGGTCATGCATATGCAATGTGGAAATTAACTCTTTGTGGTCGATGACTCGTTCAATCAGGCTTACTGGAGTCATCAATGGATTCATAGAGCTTCAGAGGTAGAAGAGAAAGGGAAAAAAAGTACCTGCTACCGGTAACCAACAGAAAGTTGCACTGATGATGTTATATACATTAGCGTAATTCCATGAGGGAAGGAAGGATAATCTAGTCTACCACCATCAGCAGTCATTCTGCTATCATCCCGAGAAGAGGGGTCGAAAAAGTGAATTGTCAATCATTACTTCATTTAATTACTCTTTTTCTTTTTTTACTGTTGACGGAAGTTGACTTTATTACTGGTGTGACAAAAACATGCGTACTTGCCCATCCCAGCTTGGATGCCGTACAAGCAGCTGAAACGCCATCGGAGATTTCGTAGCCCAAAAGTTGGCAGGTTCCGTGTTTACGTTCTCAGCTTTTCTTTTTCTTATCAGACTGCAGCCTTAATTTGACTAGTCTTGGCTCACTTCCGTTCACGTTGAGCAGCCATGACTATTGCTTGAGGGTGGAATTTGTTTGGCCCTTGCCAAAATGGTCTAAGTCAAAGCTGTGTTTTGTTTCCTGATTTTGTTTTCGTCGCTCGCTGTGCTTGACTTGCCAACAGTGGTCTAGTGCAACGAGCTGCCCTTTGAGGCAGTATCCCATTCGTTCTGATGAATGAGGACGTCATTGCTGTTCCTGCCCAAATAACTTGCCGAAGATCTGTACAAGCCCATGTGACACGTTGGGGTTGGTAAAGAGGCACTTGGGACACTAGAGTTACAGCATATAGACGCAAGTTTTTTGTATCCCTTGTGACGGGTTTCTTTTGTGTTAACCCGCGCCAGTGACATCCCCACTTGTCTGGACTGATTGTATTTTCGTTTTTGTGTTTTAGCGAGAACTCTGACAGTTGCTTTCTGGGTATCCGTTGAGTTTGTTTATTTTGTCTTTCAAAGAATTTCACGGAAGGAAACATAACAAGTTGTGGGACCAAGGGGATACATTGCCTACAATTCTGGTAACGTGCAACTGTCATTGAGGGCATTCTGATATTCGACGGGAGAGACGATTTTCTGATGTATGCTTCAATGACGATGCAACCTTGAAAAAAAAAAGAGCAGAGTTTGGTCACTGTTTGTTTTGTTGTTTCACTTTATTCTGTTTTAGGGTGGGCTGTAATGCGTCCGTGCACACTTGCCACAACGTTCACTCATTCACTCGAGCCAGTCCCTGCACTTGCGAGGACAGACGCAGCGGCGGCGTGTATGCCTAATAATCACCGTGTGACACATATGCCAAAAACTTGCCACAGGAAGTTGCCCAGGCCGGTGGTATGTCCTCGAGAACCCCTCTCTACCAAAGTGTACATGTACATATTATATATATATATATATACGAAAGAAAGCCATACACATGACCACTTTAGGTACGCCTATAGGGCAAACGTTCTCCTCCGAGTACAATAATTGGTGCAACCCCCGCCCCTTCTCTTTCAAAGACCACAGACGTTAGCTGGTCGGGGAAAGGTGTGCGGCAACCTTGGGTTTTCTGCCCCGTTGTTACGGTGACTTGCACTCTTGGAGAAGCAGACGACGAAAAGCTGCATTCTCCGCGAAACGTCACCGAAGGTTGAGTGTAGCCGTTCTAGCTCCTTCCTTTGGACAGTTAGTCGTTCTGCCAGTTGCCTGCGTGATTTTATTTTTTCGCCTCCCTAAGCTTGTTACTGTTGTCACTGTTGTAGGGTTGACTTTGCCGAGAACAAGTTGATATAATAACGTTGGCCGAGTCGCTGTGTTGCGTGCGTGAGATGGGCCCAACGACCTATAGTGCACCGCCCTTTTTCTACAGAACCGACCGCACGGGCATTCTTTTTTTTTTTAAGAATGAAACAAAAACCTTGTGACATTTCTCAAAGCTAAGTTGTTTTTTTTTGGTTTCTTTTTCTGCTCTTAATGGTATTGTTGCTTCGCGGTTACCATGAACTGAAGCCCACTAGAGGTGGCGCCATTTTTGGGAAAAACGCGTGTATGACGTCGCACAAGTATCATGTACATCATCAACTGGCAACCACGATTTTAAGCAGCAAGATGGCTGCAGTGTCGTTACTGTCAAGCGTAGCCTTAGTAGCTCTAATGGTGACAGGTGTGCGACGTCGCACGCGAGCTTCTCTGGAAAAAAACTGCAGCGCGCGAAGCGGTATTCTTGCCCACTTGTCGGTTGTTTTCTTTTATAGTCTTTCTTTTGCCCAAAGTTGTTTGAGTGCAAAATAAAAAAAGAAAAGAACTCGTCACAGCGGAAGGATGCGATCATGTGTCGCACGCATTGTTTGTTGGTGCAAGTACATTGTTACCGAAACAGAAAGAAAGACGACTTCGTAGGGGCGCTTTGTATCCTGTCGCAACTGCCCGCAGGTTCTATTTTTCCTCACCTGCATGTGCTTTAAGCAGTCATCTCTTCTCGAACGGTGTAATGCTGTGGACGCAAATCCCCCGAAAAAAATATACTGGCGTTTCTCAATGGTCTACAGTAGTTGGCCGATACGACCTCGTTTGCAAAGACGGTGGACGACTCGTTCCTTTTTTTAAATCTCGACATTCGAGAGCCGATTGCATTTCTTGTTGGGATTGGGCCGCCTAAAACTTTTCGCACAGTCGGTACTGGCTGTTGATGTGTGTTTGATTTTTGCTACGTGCTTGCGATTTTTTTCTTACCAACACGGTTCAAAGGCTCGCAATTTATTGATGACTGCTTCTCTGGGTTCCCCAACAGAAACGCATTAATCCCTCGGTGGATGCAAACGAAGCCTGCGTTTGTGTTTGTTACTATTTCCGTTGTTTTTCCTGCAAATGAGTGAGAGAAAATAAATTTTGAAATACAGGAGGGACCAAACTCTTTCTTCTTGTCGCTTATTCCTTGTGAATACTTCCCTTTTTTTTTCACTCAAAGTTTTGTAAAGTTGTGACTTCAAATGTCTGGTTGGACTATAGTTTTTTGGTAGGGGAAGAAAAGCAGGACATTCTCCTTCCCTAAAGCTCTTTCCCCTTTCCACATTAGTAAAGCTAAGGCTGTAGAGGAGGCGAGTGGAGAGGAAAAAATAACCAATCATGGAGAGCAGGGAGCTTTGTGGGCGGTGCTTCTGGTTTTCTTAACCTGCAACAGACTATGAAGGTTGAAAAGAATGTGTGCACAGCATTTTGGGAGCAGAAATTTCCGAGAGTACATGGCAGCGATTTTATGCAGATGCTGCAAGAACAGTAGCAGCTAAATGTACCGATACAGTGCAGACTTCATTCATGTCCACCCATCTCGGTTGGTAGGCAAATCAAGCCGGCATTGGCGACACCAAGCGACCATTCGTGAAAACGAGAGGCTGTTCACGATTGACACATGGACCGACGCGCTTACGAGAGGTCAGAAATTCGCTGCGCTATATTTATACAGAGCATGACGCAGCTTTTTAGGACAGAACTTTGTCACTATTAGTTTTCATACTTTTACCACTATAATAAAATTTACTTTTCACGTCAACACTGAAATTAAGTCATGAAACATATGTTGGCGGTGTTAGAGACTGCGCAGCCCTACCCCCACCCGTCAAAAAGAAGAAAAAAATGTTTTTAACTGGTTGGTGCTAGGTACCCCCACCCCCACATACACATCGTGGTGAATGATGTTGATTGGGGCAAAGCTCTGGTGGTGTTTGTCTGCGTAGACGCTGAGCCGCAGCATGCCGAGCCTTTCGTTTGTTTTCATCCATGTCAGAAAGAGAATGTGTGGTATGGAACGTGGTTATATACGCATTTGAGCATTTGACTGCAGCGCCCTCTCCTGTATAGACGTTGAGCAGCTACGTGCAACGTTTCATCTATGACATCCCCAGCTCTTGAGTTACTACCACATCTCAGAGCCCCTACTCGTCCCGCAGTCGTGGCCGAGTGGTTAAGGCGATGGACTAAAAATCCATTGGGGTCTCCCCGCACAGGTTCGAATCCTGTCGACTGCGCAAACATTTTTTAGGGGCGAAGCTCCTTAGGGGCTAGCCATGTCCGTATGTCCGTCCGCCGTAGGCCTGCGTCGGGTGCTCATGCTTCTGCTCGTGAGATCATGTGCTCACGTGCTCGTGTAGGGCAAAAAGAAATTGGAAAAAAAAAAGATGAAAAAAAATTATGAAAAAAGAAAAAGAAGAAAAAAAAGAGTAGGGGGTTCTGAGATGCCATCCCATCTGTCTGCTTAAAAAAAGAAAAAGAAGAAAACCACACATTCTCCTACTGCCATGAATGAAAAGGACCGAAAAGCTCGGCATGCAGCGCCTCAGCGTCTACGTAGACAGCAAGCTGCTCCGGAGACCAGGGCGCGAGAAGCTGCTGCACAGCGTCAAAAACGCCAAGCGGACCCGGAGTTGAGAGCTCAGGAAGCGGCGGCAAAGTGTCAACGCCGACAGCAAGCAGCAATACCTATGACCAAAATCAGTATCATCAGCACCACCCGAGCTTCGCCCCAATCAACATCATTCACCACGTGGAGATGCGGTCATTTTTTTTTTTCATCATTTTTTTTTTTGCTTTACACGACTCGAGCATGTGAGCTCACGAGCAGGAGCACGAGCACCGGACGCCGGCCGGACAGATGGACGGACGGACATGGCTAGCCCCTAAGGAGCTTCGCCCCTTAAATCTACGTCCCGCGAAGTGCAGCATACACGCAAGCATGGGCCATGGGCGTACCAACCGGGGGGGGGGGGCAAGGAGAGCGCTTTCCCCCCAGTTCTCAGAGTGGTGGGCATGGCATGTGTTTTGCCCCCACCCCCCTCCCCCCTGAAACAGCCACCTCTGGGCAGGGCAAACACTGGCTGGCGGCGCCCCAGAGGTACCAAGGGCACCACCCCCCGGCCCTGGGGAGGGGGGGGGGGGGGGGGGTCTGTTTGCCCCCCCCCCCCACTCAAAGACAAGTTGGTACGCCACTGGCATGGGCCAACCCTCTCCTTTGTCTTCTCGCTGCGGCGCACTCTAGCGGAGGCAAAGTTACTAGAACCAGGCAGTTCGGAAACTGCCATAGAGCCTGCTCTGAAAAAGTTGCACCGATCCGTACTCCAGAACCGAGCTAATGGTGATCGCAACGCCGCTAATCTCCAATAAAATTTCCTACAAAAAGAGTTTTTTTCGGTTTGTTTTTACGCAAAAACATGCTTTCTGAAAGTTCAAGGTACCGACAGTAAAGAAAAAAGATTAAGAGTGGCGCTGTTATTGTGTTTAGCTCGGTCTCGGTGGACGCCAGCGGCCCAGGTTTCAACGGTGAGTTCCCCAACTGAGTGTTCTAGTAACGTCGTAACGTTGAGCGGAGGCAAGGTTACTATAGACCCTTTCTTCAAGGGCGCCGCCATCTTGAATTGTCGTCACTTCCAGTATGGGCGAAAACATTATTTTGCCGTCGCCATGCCAATAGAATGCATTTAGGAGAAAAGCGTAACCGTCACCCATTCTCGTTTTCTCTCCCCTCTATTTTTTTACTATTTGCAGGTTGAAACGTTTTAATATTTTTTCGTCGCCCATACCGGATATGCCTACATGGCGGTGGGGGGCGAGAGTAAGCGGAAAAGGTCTATAGACCGTTCCATTAGGGTCATAGCAGAGAGGGTAATAGAGAGAAAAAAATGCTCTCCCCCTCTCACCCGCATGTCGTCTGCTCCGCCGAGTGGGCTGTAGCTAGCATCCGGCTGGCGTGCAAACTCTGTTTAAAATCGCGTCATTTTGGAAATTTCAAGCGCAGATGCGCGAAGTTTGATATGCAAGTTATCGTGTAATGCTATGCTCGATAAAAAGACTAACCGGGTCCAAGTGCGCTGTTACCTGCATGCAAATAAAAAAAAAATGGGAAAACTGTGTCAGATTGGCCGGTCTCTCCGGCGAAAAGGTACTGGTGTAGGCTAGAGCCACTAAATAAGCTTATTTAGTGGCACTAGTGTAGGCCTTTAGCGACCATGAGTGGAAGTTTGAAATAATAAATAAAAAAAATTGACCGCATCTCCACGTGGTGAAGGATGTTGCTTGGGGCGAAGCTCTGGTGGTGCTTGTCTGCGTAGACGCCGAGCCGCAGCATGCCGAGCCTTTTCATTCATGTCAGTAGGAGAATGTGTGGTTTTCTTCTTTTTCTTTTTTTAAGCTGGATGGCATCTCAGAACCCCCTACTCTTTTTTTTTCTTCTTTTTCTTTGATCCTTTTCATTCATGTCAGTAGGAAAATGTGTGGTTTTCTTCTTTTTATTTTTTCATAATTTTTTTTAATCTTTTTTTTTTCCCCTACACGAGCACGTGAGCATGTGCTCACGTGCTCGTGAGCACTTGATCTCACGAGCAGAAGCACGAGCATCGACGCCGGCCTACGGCGGACGGCGGACGGACATGGCTAGCCCCTAAGGAGCTTCGCCCCTAAAACGTGTTCTCCTGCCGCAATACACGCAGTAGTTGCGGCCCGCGGCCTCGGAGCCTCGGCAGCTGGGGGAGTGTCGCCACCGGCGGCCATTGATTGACACCAGCCAGTGCATGACGAGGGTGTCGCGAACCGGCCGAGGTTCGAGTTCGACCAGGTTCGACTTTTTCGAACTTTTGGTGGAAAATTCGACGAACCTTGTATTGAGGTTCGACTCGTGTGCGCATGCGCGACAGGCTGGCCGGTTGGCTTCGGATTGGATGGTCATGGCTAAGGGATGAATTAAGGGCTGCGCTGATTGGTTATATCAGTCAATACAGTACAAAAAATTAAGTTATTAACTTCTTCAGTGATTAGAATTAGTTCATTTTAATTGCAACTGTTTATAAAATAAAATAATCCTTTTCATAAAAATATTCTCCAAACCTAGACATGCTTGTATCAAGGTCTGGCCACACTGTCCACAAAGTTGAACCGGTCGAATTTGGTGAAAAGTTCGAAGATTCGTCGAACCGGTTCGACCCAGTCGAACCCCGAAAGTTCGACCTAAAAATCTGGTTCGACAAAAGTTCGCGACACCCCTACTGATAAGTAGGGGTGTCGCGAACTTTTGTCGAACCGGATTTTTAGGTCGAACTTTCGGGGTTCGACTGGGTCGAACCGGTTCGACGAATCTTCGAACTTTTCACCAAATTCGACTAGAGGACGCTTTTTTCGGAGGTCGATACGGGGCAGAGCGAAGTAGGGCCTGCAGAGGAAATGGCACCCCCCCGGTTGCTGCCATCTTGCCCGTTTGCCACATTAGTGATCACGTGACGTCAAGATGGCTGCGCCCAGAGGTGGGCCAGATTAGAGCACTATATAGCTTAGGGGTGTCGCGAACCGGCCGAGGTTCGAGTTCGACCAGGTTCGACTTTTTCGAACTTTTGGTGGAAAATTCGACGAACCTTGTATTGAGGTTCGACTCGTGTGCGCATGCGCGACAGGCTGGCCGGTTGGCTTCGGATTGGATGGTGATGGCTAAGGGATGAATTAAGGGCTGCGCTGATTGGTTATATCAGTCAATACAGTACAAAAAATTAAGTTATTAACTTCTTCAGTGATTAGAATTAGTTCATTTTAATTGCAACTGTTTATAAAATAAAATAATCCTTTTCATAAAAATATTCTCCAAACCTAGACATGCTTGTATCAAGGTCTGGCCACACTGTCCACAAAGTTGAACCGGTCGAATTTGGTGAAAAGTTCGAAGATTCGTCGAACCGGTTCGACCCAGTCGAACCCCGAAAGTTCGACCTAAAAATCTGGTTCGACAAAAGTTCGCGACACCCCTACAGTAGGGGTGTCGCGAACTTGCCCGTTTCTAAGCTGTTGCCGGCACTGAAACTTTTTGGGCGCTTTTCGATAAGCGTGTCAAATAGCTTGCGTACAAACATTAAAACTGACAGCCCTCGCAGTTCTTATAAATAAATATTTTGTGGTCGAGAGTGACTCCGTTGTAGTGCAGCTCAATGAGGCGAGAGTTACCTAGAGTCACCGCGGAGTCGGTGGCGGTTTTGTTGAGTTGGGTTTAGCAGACGACAAGCTCGAAGGCTTTGCTACGCGGAATTCGCTCACTCCCGGAACGCCGCTGTCGAGATGGAACTTCTTTGGCATTCATCAACTTCTGGGCTTCCCCGAGGACGGTCTCATTGACGGCAAGTTCCTTTGTTTACTCCACTACGAGAGCAAGCTTGCCAGCTCAGCCGTGGGTGCTCCGGTTCGTTCGATTTTTTTTATTCAGCGTTCGAACGTTTGACAAATACAGATTCGATCTCTAAACACCCGACAAAAGGATCGCAGCACACCATAAAATAATAGCCTCCGAGCACAGCGTGCATGCTTCGATATTCTTACTTTTGTGCGTTTCTCCCATGGGAGGCACTCACTTGATCGAATGACGTTTTAGCGAACGCCCACGTTTCACCGAATGACACTTTAGCGAATAGTCGGACGACGCGAAGCGGCGTTTTCGGGTGGGCCAAATGAGTTCACATTTTTGTAATGAGCCGCCGCAGACTGTCGCCGCGAAGCGGCGCAAGCGCAGCGCGGCGGATGGGTTAACGAGCGCACCCGTTATTCGCTAAAATGTCGATTCGCTCAAACGTCGCTGTTCGCTAAAACGTCATTCGCTCATGTGATATGCATAGACTTGCGTGTATTGCCTGGTGTCAAGCAATGGCCACCGGTGGCGACACCGACGGGCTCCCGATCCGCGATCCAGCCTACTAAAACAGAGATCAGTGATACCGTGATACCCGTTTTCACCTCAAGAGCCGAAGTAAAAAAAGTCCGCTCCTCGCAGAGTATTACTGTTTTGCCCCCTTTATGTCGAGAGTTACGATAAATGTAGGTGCATTTTAGATTAGATATTTGTTACCTTATCAAGACGTGCTCGTTTCAAACGCCAAAAGCAAATCTTGTAAGAACTACTTCGCGCCGCGTATGAACAATGCACAAAACTTGCTTTTTTCTTGAGGTGAAAACGGGTATAGAATCACCCAGTTGGGAAACTGCCATAGAGAAAGAGTGGCACCGATCCGTACTCGAGAACCGAGCTTACGCCACCCGCCACTTGAGGAACTGCACGTGACTTCCATTTTGGGGCCAAAACAAATACTGTGGAAGGGGCTACTTCAGGGGTACCACCCCGACTCCCAAACGGACGCGCCGCGGATTACTACTGAGGTTAATATGCGCCTAGCTCGGGACGCGCTACCTGAAATCACCACTGAGGCAAGGTTGTATAAAAACAATATTAATTGTGCTGCAAAACCTTGCAAACTAAAGATTTTAGAAAACAACACGCGCCCTTCATTTTGTACTAAACTCCAATAAAAGTTACTACAAAAAGAGTTTTTTCCATTGGTTTTTACGCAAAAACATGCGTTCTAAAAGCTCGGTGACCACAGTTAAGACAAATGATACAGAGTGGCGCTGTTGTCGTATTTAGCACGGTCTCGGTGGACGCCAGCGGTCCAGGTTTCAACGGTGAGTTTCCCAACTGAGGGTTCTAGTAACGTTGAGCCCGTTGAGCGGAGGTAAGTAGAATCAGATCAGTCAGATGGTTGGATGGATGACCTCCGGTCACAAGTTTGCCAATTTAACGTGTTTTTTTTTGTTTTTTTTTTTGTTTTTTTTTTTTTTGCTAAATTCAGCGGTTTGCAGTGTTGTCTAGCGGAAGAAAATGCCATTTTACGAATTGCTGTTTTGTAATTGATTTTCCCCTGGCGGTTTTCAGTTCTGTTGACGTTCTTTCTTGAGGTCTAGAATGTTTCCATTTGTCAACTGTAAATAGCTGAAGTTCAGTGTTAAATGCTTGCTTTGGAAGATTGCTTACTTTGACTGTGGTGTAAAAGCAAAATATTCTAAGCATTTTTTTTTTCTTTCCAAAAACAAAGAGCACGCCCGTGTTTCCGGATTTTACCGCTGGGGCATTGTTGGAGCTGCCTGAGAGGCCCCCTGCGAGTGCTCTCGTCCCTGATCTCCTTTCCCTTTTACATTTCGCAATTTGACAGGCTTTCTAGAATAAAGGAGCCTATCCTACATCTAATAAGAATATAAAATGTATAATCCTAACCCCAAAACAATGCCTCACGTTTATTGATTATCGTTTTCAAAACACCACTCTCTTACTAATTTTTTAACCTCCTTGAGTGACGTAAGTCTCGTAAAATGTTCCGCTGGTTAAGGGTATAGTAACTTCGCATCCTCTTCCCGTAATTTGTACGTATTCTTCGCGATGCATATTTCTCAGTGTGCCTTAAAAACAATTTTTGAGTTATTTTTTTTTTTAAACGTATCAGAATAACAATATTGTTTGGTTATTATAGCACATTTATACAGTTTTTCGAGGGGCATATATATATGTTCAAACTTGCATGTTATTGAAATAGGTTCTAGCATTATATCACATCGTGATCCGATGCAATATTGTTAAGTATTCTGTAAATGATTTTGCTAACACCTTCAATTCTGCCAGCTGAACACGATCGATAGACCGGTTTGCGAGGCCGTATTGAAGAACTAATTCGCTCAATGCCGGATAAACCTTTTGGCGGGATTTTACATTCGCGCTACTTCTAAGTCAGTTTATATGAGGGTAACTGCAAAGAAAAAAAAGTGTATTTTTAAACAGACTAATTGGGACAAGCATGTCACAAAACAATTTTTCCGCCCAAAACAAAAATTTTTACAGCAATATTTATAGCGCTAGACCGATTTTAGTTTGCGGCTATTTCGTCCGTTTTAAATCGCGCGCCACAAAGTTGGTATTATACGTCACGTAGTGGCTGCTATACGTCACAGAGTGACGTATGACAGCCACTCCGCGCGCGTCGAAAGAGCGGGAGTTTCAAATGTGGAGAAGTTGTGACTCCGACTAAATTACGTCCTGTGGCGTTAATATTGCTAGAAAAATTTTTTTTTTTTTCGCGGAAGATTTGTTTTGTGACATGCTTGTCCCAATTAGGCTGTTTAAAAAAAACTTTTTTTTTCTTTGCAGTTACCCTTTAAAGCAACTCGGACTTTTTTTTTAATTAGATTTTTGTGTTTATTCCAGGACATATACTCGTCAAAATAATCCTAAATACTTAGCACTAGCTTCATGATTTATCTTGACAGAAATGCTCTTATTACGATCCTGATTTAAAAGAAAATATTTATCTAGAACTAATTGTTTCGGCAAGTTTCTGAGAGACTTTGTTTTATTAGAGTTAACACAAGTGTGATTATCTGCAAACCAGCCTAATATCGTGCATATTAATTATATCCCGCAATAGTGGCATAGCTCTCTCATAATTCTCATGAGCGAGTCTCAGCACGGTGTTGAAATTGAAAAATTAAAGAATCGAGTTTTTGCTTTCACAAATAATTGATATAAATATTAAACAACAATGGGGCTACGACGATCCTTGTGGTGCTCTCTAATTTATTTGTAGTGGTTTAGTCAGCAAATTATTTATTTTGACAGATTGCTATCAATCTGAGAAATAGTTAATAAAGTGTTTTGCTTTAACCGATATTGCAATTTGAATATAAAAAAAAATCGTCATAAAACTAAGTAATTATTTTAACCACACATTTTTTTCATAACATGAGTAATTACTGGAAGAATTGAGATAGGCCTATAGTTGCCTAATTTTATACTTTCACTTTTAAAGAGTGGTTATACAATAGAGCATTTTAGTCCTAGTGGAATTTTTCCCGTTTTAAATATTCCGTTCGAAATGGCAAGCAGAACATATTTTATTTTTTCAAAGTTCCCAAAAAGGTTTTTTAGGTGAATATGTTCTAGTGCCAATCGTGTTTTTTTTAAATTATTATTGATATTGAATTTATTTTACGTACATCTTATTCTGTCATAACAGGAAAATAAGCTGAATTCACATTTCCGCCCGGCTTGTTGGCGGCATTTTATCCTGTGATATCTTGCCTCAAAGATTTTCTACTTTTACAAAACTGTTAATAAATGTCTCGCATAGGAAGGTGACGTCAATGGACCTTTTCCGAAAAGCGCACGCGCGAGCGCCCGATGCCAAGCGGCGGACGTCGGGACGAAAAATCGAGGAAATTCGGAGGGAGGCTTCAGCGAGTAGAACACGTAATTGCAGCATATATATAATTGTGTTATACAAAAAAAAAAAAAAGAAAGTGGAAGGAAGGAAAAACAAGACGTTTGGGTGGACGCTACGGACGCCCTGTCTTTAAAGTCGCGTTGGGCACGCGCCGCAGCTCAGAGAGCGAAGAAACTGGTAGCGTAGCTCTCATTGTCGATTGGCAGCGCAGGTAGGTCACTTCCTCGATTTTTAGTTCGTGCAGCCACCGCCTGGTGCCGTCGGTATGTGGAAAAGGTCCATTGATTCACCAAAATTGCTTCTTTTTTTCTTTTTTGGCCCGGGTTGGGGGGGGGGGGGGGGGGGGGGGGCTTGCTTTTTTTTTTTTTTGCTTTACCAAATAGCTGGTTCACCAAGTTCCGGGTTTATTTTATATTTCCCGCTTTATTCATGAATTGGTTTCACGAGCGGCTTGATACCCGAGTGGTACAACTAATTAATATAGCTAATGTACGTGATACTGAATACAAAATAATAATAATAATAATAATAATAGTCGGGGTCTTTTTAATCTTACTGCAAAGCCGCAGTGTTTTTTTATTTTCTGTAGTCTTTGATAGGTACTTTAGCTGCTGAATAAGTTATATGGCACCGTTATCAAGCGGGCCTTCTGTTCGACGTCAGTGCGATGTACGTCGAACTGAATTGTATTATATGGGACACGAGGGTGTAATACTACACCTTTTTTTTAAGAGTGTAGGCGTCTGGCGTCTGGAACGTTTGGGACGCTTGAACGTTTCACGTATGCAGCACAATTGCCTAGCGATTTGTCATAAATTTTTGTCTAATCTTATTTCGAGCTTCCTCATTCGCTGGAATCCTCCTATCGTTCGCCGTGATTGGCTTGCTTCGTGGTATGCAGGAAAGTAAAATCCCCTTTTTCTCGTGTGTGAGTTTATTTCCCGAGCTTCCTGAATTCTATCCACATTTGTGGATTACCAGTGATTGATGCTTTTCGTGGCATGCTATTTATTGTCTCTAAATTCGGAATAGCTATTCAGAAAACGGAAACGAAAGGTGATGCTGAACCTACATTCGAATTTCCTCACGCTTTCCAGGGGTGCAACCACATAAAAACATTCCGGAAAAAAAAAAAAAAGTCGCGCTTTTTTTTTTGTGTTGGAGTGAGTTTTTACAGCATACATTTCGAACGATCCAACTTTTTGCAACCTGTCGGGACCAAGTAGTACTGCCCATATAATTATGTCAACATCTGTCACCACGTTTTCAGTGTCGAAAGTGATGAGGACCACATTTAAAGGGGCACTGAAGTCAATTCTGAGATCGTCCTTTTGTGGTGACAACTCAAACTAGACGCTCTAAGCATCCAAACAAACACGAAATCACAATCGTGCGTAGCTTATTTCCTTGTGAAAAGCGTGTTCAAAGACCGCGACACGCCCTTTTTGGGAACAATTTTCTTCCGAGTGAAGTGGTCGACGAAGGGCGCTTATTGTCGGCGAGTTGCAAGCGATGGCTTCGCCCACGGAGAATAAGAGGAGTCTTATCCGAATGTGTACCTATCAGACTTCCCACGAGACGAGTTATAATAAAATCATACGGAATCTGCGCGTATTGTAGGGCTTTCATTGGTCCACACAATGTAGTCCGCGAGAAAAAAGAGTCCACATGTTTTTCTATTGCCCTGAGATGAATAGGCGGTTTTGTTATATAATACCTGGTATATGCGGGAACTAACACCTTTTAAACAATATAAGATAAAAGACGACCTTTTTCAAAA
The DNA here is from genome assembly GCA_013358835.2 of Ixodes persulcatus. Taxonomy (NCBI): domain Eukaryota; kingdom Metazoa; phylum Arthropoda; class Arachnida; order Ixodida; family Ixodidae; genus Ixodes; species Ixodes persulcatus. Next base: position 89,483 of record JABSTQ010009660.1, on the reverse strand, counting down.
ATGACTTCAGTGGCCCTTTAAAAAGTCAGTAATTTCGTGGGAGCAAAACAAAATATTATTTTGAGCTATTACTTGGGTGACTAGTTCAACCTCGTCTACTAGTGTGCTGAACCAACTTTGATGCAAATCAGTGACCATCAAAATTTAGCGGGAGTAAGGCGGAGTACGGCTTATTTTACCTTCACGATTCTTACTCTGTTGTGATCCGTCTTTCGTAGTTCTTGTCGGTCAGTCCCGCAATCTCATTTGCTGCAGAGCAACACACGGAGTATTCGCGACTCCAGCGAACTATGGAGGGCGCGCTGCTCAGGCAAAATGGCGGACGAAAGGAGGTCGTTTTCGTCGTTCAGCATACGGACCACCACAAATTGCTGCACTGCAGCGTAAAATCAGTGTTACATTTGAAAGCAAAGCGATTTTTCGACGGTAAAAACTTTCTTATAGTCAGTGCGTATGAGTGACATGGTGGAAGCATACAAATAATTACTGGGAACGATGTTTGTTTCTATGCTGCCCACGAGAACCAAGCAGCTATAGCAGACGACAGAGTCGAAACGACCTCCTCTCCTGAGCTTCTCGGCGCTGCCGCTACCTGGCGTCGATTTCGCTGGACTCGCGAATAGGTGACGCAAGTTGCCGCCCGATTTAAAGGGCTCAGCCTCATTCATCCATCCAGCCAACGCACTATAGGAAGTATTCACTGGCGGCCATAGCTGTGTGCACGACTGCTGAGCGCGTGCTGATGGCGAGCTTCCACAGTTCTTTTGTAACGTGCATTTCGCACCCTCAAGATTGACGGTCTTAGCAGCCTATTAAAGGGATACTTCAACGAAATTTGAAATATTCCCGTCGTGTTCAAAAATAGGTTGAATATGATCCACAATATCCGTAAATGACAATCGCGCGTTTGTATTTTGATCCTGGTGGCTGTATTTTTCGTTATAAACGGCCCACTCTGGCAAGCGCTCGGAGAAGGCCCAGCTTAGAGCACATGACATCCAACGCAATCGTGACGTAGGTCGTCTCGAGACGAGCAAAGCTACGGCGAGGCTGACGCCGAGAGGATGGCCTAGTCGTTCCAGCCACCGAAGCGGCTGCTTTTGTACGAATTTTGAGTGACGGGTTAATCTTCCATAATCTTGTAGGGGGACAATAGCGACTTCTGCGACACACAAAAGGGATTCTCGGGAAGAGGGGAGTTCCTCCTTCCCCCCTTCTCTCGTCGTGGCCGGAGGCGAGACAACCTCCGTCACTAGCTGTCAAGGTTCCTAGACAAGCATTACAAACGAGGCGTTAGCGACATCCACCAGGTGCTCTTTGCTGATCGTTTAATTCGTTTTAAAATTCCTTTTCGAGACTTTTTTAACAAGATATTGGTATGTTCCATGTGATACTGCTCTTTTGAACAGATATAGACCGAAAAATGAGCGCCGAAATTTCGTTGTAGTATCCCTTTAATGTGGGCTCGTTCAGAGCATGCGCTCTAGATATCACCCACAAATATGGCGCCCAGTGAATACTCCTTATAGCATTGATCTCGATTGAGTGTTTATGTAACAATAGGTAACGTTGACGACAGGCAACGTTACTAGAACACTCAGTTGGTAAACTCGAAACTCACCGTCGAAACTTGGGCCGCTGGCGTCCACCGAGACCCACCGAGACCGAGCTAAATTAAAGCCGCTCTGTCCTGGGAAAAGTACCATTCATTGTTGTGGAAATGCTCGAAACACATGCCACGCCACTTCTTGGAAGAACATGGCGTCTGAAATCTAGCTCAGTGCTGCGCTAGTGTTGCTGCGCTGTGCGGCCATGATCTTCCCAAGGTCTGCACGCTGCACGTGCCACGTACATCGACGCATTTTGCTACTTCTGAAAAATGACGGGGCTTTAAGCCAGAGTTACAGTGTACTAGAATACTTGGGTAGTGTTGGGACCGGAGCGGCTCGGCAATGGGAGCTCGTGAGCGCGCGTGTATTGACAGTTCGTGGCGGCGCTGTAGTCGAGTTATCCGGAAAAAATCGCGCAGCCCGCTTTTTTTGTCTTTTTACTTCGAGCGGCGCACGTGTCGGTACCACGATTTTATACACTCCGTTTCACCTTATGTTGTACCGGAGCGAAGGCTAGAAGCGCGAGCTCATAGCGTTGGCAGCTGCCCTTGGTGCACGAGAGCTCGTGCCGCCGAGATGTGCCCGAGAGCAAGGAGCTCGCGCTTGTAGCTTTCCCTGCGGTACGACACAAGGTGAAACCATGTGTTTTTCACTTCGAGCGGTGCGCGTGTCGGGACCACGATTTCATAGTTCCGTGTGTTCTATCGTAATATGCTTTGAATCTTGTGTTCTGATTTTGCGGATGGTGAACGCGTAAGGGTAGTGCCGAAATGCCGTCGGCGAAACAGCGACAAAACTCTTGCTCTGCACCTGGTTGCAAGACGGGCCTCATCCGAGTGAAAGGAGTGAAAACGGCGTCCCTTTTCGGCGTTCCAAAAGACAGAGCCAAAAGAGATCTTTGGGAGAAGAATCTGCAGCGATCGGACAAGCGTCTTGAAGAAACAAGCGCTGTCTGCGAGCTTTTAAGTTGGTTGTTTTAAAACTCGCAGAGTTTTAAAACAACCAACTTAAAAGCTTCTTACTCCCATAATCAAAAAGAAGAAATGGCTACGTCCCAGGCATGTCCAATGTTGTGAGTTCATGCTTATGCAGGATATTTTTTTATTCATAACAGAACTTTACAGAATTAATTAAAAGGAGGTAGTATATAGATACGTGTATGTCGTCTGCACTGTACATCCGAAGATCTCGGCGGACCCTATACATGGGTGAATAGCCGTTGCAATATTTTGATTACTTAGCCGAATATGGTAATTAACTTTTTAATGAACGGTTTAATGGGCCATGTAGCAATTGCAGCTTTAAAGGGAGCCATTATTGAAGGCCAACCCAATTTAGAAAGTTCGCGAACAAACAACGAGCTTTGAGATATTCATCGCTAAAAGTTTGCCTTTCTTCGCTTAATTAAAAAACCGCGCGCTGAAAGCGAGAATGAGGTTGTGCTGATATTGATGCGTAGAAACATGACACAGTAGTTTCTGTCCCCTCGTCACTAACTCGACAGCGTGTCTTCGGTGGACTCGCCGGCGCCACACATCAAGACGACTAAGTCACTATTCTACCTATTATTTTCATAACGCGGTTTCTGAATCAAGCGAAGAAAGGAAAACTTTTACGATAAATTTCGCCAACCTCGTTGCCTTTTCGCGAATTGTCGAAATTCTGTTTGCCCTTAACAATGACTCCCTTTAAAAATGCAATTGCCCCATGGCCAATTAAGCCGTAAATAAACAAGTTAACTAACAGATTTTGGTTAATTGTTAAACATTGAAACGGTTATTCACCCATTTATTGTCCACCGAGCCCTACAGATATAACGAAACACGGCATCCACATTTCTGCCCCATCCTTTTTTTGTAAAATATGTAAAGTTCTGTAAAGAATAAAACAAAAATACCCTGTATGTCTGCGTGAACCAGATATGCCCCCTGTGGAACCATGGGTCTTTCCCTTCGAATACCCAGCTCAGGCGAGACTTACCTGGTTGTCAGAAAGCAGCTGTCGGTTAAATGTATTGTTATGAGCGCGTGGGTTTCAGATGGTTTACCCTCATGAGGATAATGCGCTGCATATTGTAACCAGGTATGCGCTGTACATTGCAACCATTATTTCAATGCCGTGCTGTAAACTATTACAACTTTTTCCTTGCCTGATCTACAAATGCTCATGTTTTCTGCTCAAAATGATGCGAAATAGTTGCTTGTTTTCTTTGAATGTTATAAAGCATTATTTGTTCAGCCCACGTTGTCTCAGTTTTTGGACTTAAGTTCCATGTTAAAACGCGTGATAAAAATTGTCACGGCTTATAAGCCATTTCTTACAAGTGAACGTCGGGTCGTCCTCGGATGGACGTGGCAGTCATGAAGAAATAAAAGATTCTCACCCCTTTGCGACCGTCGCTTGGGTGGTTGGTCGCATAAATGAACGCAAGAATAAGTGACAAGTGAAGCGAGCTGATTAAGGTCAAGAAAAAGAAGACGGGCAGTAAAGAAGACGGAGAGGTTAACCTGGGGTATTAAAACCATACTAAAACAACCTCGGATTTTAGTATGTGCCGTTTCGTTCCATTATAAAATAAGATAAAAAAAAAAAACTGCTTCCGAGTTTTAGATATTCCTTTCAAATATTTAATGTTCGGCCTTTGCGACCAAGGAAATGGGCATTTTATTTAAAATGCTCACCATCCGACAAACCGAAAGTCGCAGCTAATTCTACGCTGAAACAACTTGCAACCCGCTTCTTTAAAGTCGCAATTGTTTTTATGTAAAGGAAGGGTAATGTAGCTTGTACCGTCCAATACATTGAAGCATCATGTTGCTAACGATCGTGCCGCAGCGTAATTGATGCCGCGGTACGACCGCTAGCAGGTCGTAGCTGTATCACAAATCCTATGTGCACTCCACCAAAGCGGCACCAAAGATTCATATTTTCGCGCGTGCAGCCGCGCATGCGCACACATTCCGGATAATGCTCCGGTGTCGACACCTGTCGCGATCAATACCACGCGCTTCAGGCGAGCCCCTCCGGTCCCAACAGTACCCAAGTATTCTAGTACACTGTACCACAGTTGCGCGTTTGATTCCACGTGCCGTGCCAAGCGGAAGTTCCTGCGAAACTATATAAAAAAAAAAATTACACCATCTTCCCGAGGGGAACCATGGGGTGATGCGGAGCATCGTGTTGGTTCCGAGGAAAGAGTTAGTTGCGTGCTGACGTGGAGAGATGGCGCCACCGACTGCCCTAGCGTTACCCCCTACGCGAGCCTTCGTCGCGGCTCGCGGCAGAGAAACTTGGAACGCTCGCCGCTCGCCGTTTATTTTTTTTTCACACTCGAAGGAGAGGAGACTAGAGGAGGAGAGTTGCGCGTGCGCGCGCGGTGTGAGGAGAAGCGAACGCACGCGCAGCCAGCGCAGCGCACGCAGCTGGTAGAGAGAGAGAGCGGAGAGAGTAACGCGCAGCTGTTGGAGAGAGGGAAGGAGGAGAGTTGCGCGTGCGTAGTTTGAGTGCCGACTACAACGCCGACGCCGCGGGACATAGACCCGAGCAAGAGATGCTCCGCATCTAGAAAAGACAACATTACAGCTTGAAAACTCTCGTATTTTTGTTCTTACCGCTTTGTCCGAGTAGGTTCGCACTATAGAAACATAAGCCTTGACCTTGGGCACCGTACAAGGTGCATCAAACAACTCGGCAAACTTCGCTTCGTAAACACGACCCTCGTCGTCGTCGTCCGAGCTGCTGGCGTTGTCGCTGTCTGCTAGCTTCGCCAGCAGCACTGACGGTGCCACCCCTAACATTAAACGTCTTCGTTTCAACGACATTTCACCTCAATTCGGGGAGCACAACACAACGGTGACGGCGTCGAGACTGACGGCTGTTTTTTGCAGCCCTCTTTCTGCGGAGTAGCCGCGTTCTCGCCGTCCGCTTCCAACACAAAGGCAAAATGGCGGAATGGCTGGAGTCACGTGACCGGTCGGCAGTCCAGATCTCTCGCGCGCTCCCACTTCCAAGTCAGAGCGCCTCAAACCGCTCCGATTCGGAGGACGGCGAGAGTCGGAGCTTCGAGAGCGCTCCGAAAGAACAAGCCGAATATACTTGGAGCGCCTGGCATCGACAAGCCGAATGCACACCGGCTTTTCAGAGCGCTCCAAGAGGCTGAAAAGCGACCAGCCGAATATACCATAAGTGGCCGGAAAACAACGCGCGCGCAAGGCCTCTCCCACCCGTTCGACACGCAAAACGTCAGCCACATCCTGTAACCGAGATGGATCCCCCAAATCGCCTTTTTCCCCATCGCGGGTTATCTTCTTTCCCCGAAGTTGACAGCAAAGAAACCATCTTCCTTCTCTGCTTGGTCAGAAGGAAGAGAGAGAGGCTATTAGAACTGTTTCTACAAAAGGTCCAATCAGTGCGCCATAGTGACGACGTTTGTTAGGGAAGAGGCTGGGAAGAGGACTTGTATTTTACGTGGTATTACGCGAGATATTGCTTCAGTAGTCCGGCTCGGGAGTCAGTCTTCTGCTCTTCACCAGGACTCCGTGATGCCGGTGTCGCTGCTCCAGGCATCCTGTCCCGAAGTGCAGGCTTGTCTGGATCAGGATCAACGTGTACGTGAACACGGCACCGGCAATCTGGCCCGAGAAGCAAACGAAAACAAAATACCCGATATTACCGAGAAAATAAATATAATAGCTCGGCGTGAAAACATACATGGCCTAGCAGCGCGAATCCGCGCTGCTCTGGCAATTAAGAACATTTCGTAAGCCGAATCATTGTGCCAGTCTAAAAATTCTAGTCGCCAAAATCGCCCTTCGGACAAGTTGTGACCGTGCATAATCGCTGTTGCGTGGTGCACGTGAAACACCTCAGCTGAGATGTTGTACCCCACTGACCAGTGTCGCGCGTCCTAACTCAAAGGCAGACCAAGTTTTCGATGTTTAAACATTAATATTTAACTTTTTTTTTGCTTTTAAATTACAACACAAAAATGAAAGACGTTTACAATCCCCTGTACCGCCGAAGTGCAGCTCTTGAGGAGGAGGAGGGGAAGGTACGGAGAGGAGGGTATCCCCTCCTCCTCATCCGTACCCTCCCTTCCTCCTCCATACTCGCTTCCCATTTAGCGAGAAAGTTTCGCTGAATTTCCCGCTAAATTTAGCGGTAAAAATTCCCCGCTATATTTAGCGGGGAATTTTTCGCTAAATTTAGAGGGGATTTTTTTTCGCTAAATATAGCGGAAAACTTTTTCCGCTAAAGTTAGCGGAAATTTTTTTCTGCTAAAATGGGGGAATTTTTTTCCGCTAAATTTAGAGGGGAATTTTTTCCGCTAAATTTAGCGAGGAAACATTGTTTGCTAAATTAAGCGGGAATTTTTTTTTTTTTTTAAGCGGGGAGATTTTTTTGCTAGCTTTAGCGGGGAATTTCTTTTTTTTTTTGCTACATTTGGAGGGGAATTTTATCCGCTAAATTTAACGGGGAATGTTTTCTGCTAAAACGGGAGTTTTGTCCGCTAAATTTAGAGGGGAATTTTTTCCGCTAAATTTTTTCTGCTTTAACGGGGAGTTTTTTTTTTTTTTTTTTTGCTAAATTTAGAGGGGGATGTTTTCCGCTAAATTTGGAGGGGAATCTTTTTGGCTAAATTTAACGGGGAATTTTTTCCGCTAAGTTTAGCGTGGGATTTGTTTTCACTAAATTTACCGCGGAATTTTTCGGCTAAATTAACGGGGAACTTTACCGATAACGCAACATATATGTGCCGCCATTTCTCCCGCAGCGACCACTCGAGGAACTGCACGTGACTTTTACTTTGGCTTTAATCGGCCACTTTGGCGCCGAAACAAATACGGTGGAGGGGGTTTCAGGGGTGCCAACCCCGTCTCCCATGCGGTCGCGCCGCGAATTACTACCCAAGTTAGGATGGGCCTGGGTCGGGACGCGCTACCTGAAATCACCGCTGAGACATGGTTGTATAAAAACAATATTAATTGTGCCGCTAAACCTTGCAAACTAAAAATTTTAAGAAACATCACGCGCCCTTCATTTTGTACTAAACTCAAATAGAAGTTACTACAAAAGGGGTCTTTTTTCGTTGGTTTTTACGCCAAAACATGTTTTTAAAAGCTCAAGGTGACCACAGTAAAGACAAATGATAAAGAGTGGCGCTGTTGTTGTATTTAGCTCGGTCTCGGTGGACGCCAGCGGCCCAGGTTTCAACGATGAGTTTCCCAACTGAGGGTTCTAGTAACGGTGCTATCGGCACTCTGTTCCCCGATATTTTTGTGGGCGCCGCCATCTTGGTGCTTGTGCAGAGCAGACGCAACTGCTAATCGTCATGATAAAAAAGTGCGTCTTGTTCAGTATTAGATTCGGTGTTAGGCAGCTCACGTTATATTCCTTTGCTCTGTTGCGAACGTTTCAACATTTATGGAGGGCGGAAAAGCGCTTCCTGTGATTTCAGATAAAGCTTCAGAGAAGTGGCAACCATGATTTTAAGCCACAAGATGGGTAAGTGTCGTTACTCTGAAGCGTAGCTTATTTAGTGGTGCTATGCTCTGTTTCACCTTATGATGAACCGCAGGAAAGGCTACAAGCGCGAGCTCCTTGCCCTGGGGCACATCTCGGCGGCACAAGCTCTCGTGACTTAAGAGCGGCTGCCAACGCTATGAGCTCGCGCTTCTAGCCTTCGCTGCGGTACAATCACAAGGTGAAACGAAGTAGTGTGCGCTATACTTCGTTTCACCTTGCAGTCGATGCTACAAGCGCGAGCATGTGACCCTGAATAGTGCTTGCACTGCACAAGCGCGCGTGCTTGGCAGCGACGCCGAAATCGTACCGGTAGCTTTGCTCCAGCAGCACGGGTAACATTAGCGGTCCACCGTGCCTCCTACGTGCTCCATATTTAGTGGTTTTCGATGACGCTCAGCAAGTTTCTAATTAGAACCATATGTTCATTTTCAAGAATTAAAACGTTCATTAACATATATTAGTTAGTTGGCCGACTGATCGCTACTTTTAGCCCCCTAGACTATGTTTCCCTGGTTGTATAGCTCGCCTGCCAAACCGCATTAGTGTAGCTTTCGCTGCGTTTTTAAGACTAATCTGGTAAGCATAAAAAGAAACAAACTATTTGACTATATTCGTGGACTCCATCTTGTGTCTTCGCTTCCTAAGCGAGTATTACATTCATCCTAATTTCTTTAATTATGAAGTAACTGCGACTTTGTGTCTTGGTCCAAATAATTAACGAAACAGCTCCAGGAGTCACCATATATTTTGCAAGTTAAGATTAAGAATAGCAGGACAAGCTCCTCCCAGAAAGCTCTCCTCTCTTTCATGGCGAGCAGAGAGCTTCGTGGGAAGGACTTCTTTCGCCATTCTAGAGGTGTAAAAAGCGTCCATGTTTTGAGACATCATTGAAGGCCTAACTAAAACGACAGGTGAAATCTTGTGGAAGACAAAAAGAGGTCCGCTTCATTATCCGAAGACCTCATCATGAAGCGTAAAAGTACAATTTAAACAACACACAAACATATGATAATGCATTTATCCTAAGCGAAATCCTCCCGGGAAGCCCAAGAATGGCGTCTAACGCAAACTGGCGTTGCTCTTGCAAAAAAAAAAAAAAAAAGAAAAACACACACACACATTAGGGTTAGTGTCATTAGCGCACTGGTAGAAAATTTTCACGAATACCCTTTTGGCTTTAGTAAGAAAAAAAAACTAGAGTATGCGTTTCATCGCTACGATAATAACATGATTGGGACTGGACGTGCCCTGCGTTTCTTTAGAGGCTGTGCAACGTTTTTGTGTCGTTTATCTTGACTAGGCGTCGTCTGACGAATTGCAAATTCCGCCAAGATCTTTTTTTCAGAATCTTCCGTCAGCCTACGAATGCCTCTATTGGAGAAAGAATAACTTATCCAACCCCACCTAAAAAGACATGGCGGTTGCCCACACCGGGGACTGCGCGTTCGCAGAAACCAGATTCGCGTGAGGCGAATACTTCCGCGCATGCGCAGTGTCGACTGTAGCGCCACCACTGTGGCGTGACGTCGGAGAGCCGAGTTGGTGTATGGACGCGGTATTGAGCGACGTCTCACCGTGGACAGTATACCCAGCTTGATGTGGAAGAATCCGGCAGCGCTCAGGCAGAAGTCTTCGCTGTCCAGTGACAAAAGGAATGACTGGAACTGAAAACAAAGAAACATTTTTATTGCGCGCGGAACCCCGACGTTGAACGACGCCTCCTACGGAACTTTGCAAAAACCGCATTCTGCACGCTGGCATCTTCGTCTGCTAGGCTGTGGATTGCCTAATCATCATGCGCTGTAGCTCTGCTGTGCGCTAGGTCAGACGCTGCCCATGCGTCCACAGCTCAGTGACTCAGCATTTCTCGCCCGGCTGATAAGCGATGGAAAGGTCTATAGATAGAAAAGTCTAGTGCCGTCACCTGTAGAGGGCCATCGCGGGGCACAAGACGAGTGCCACGTCTGCGTTCGGGCTGAGACTCGTGTCCATTCAGAGAAAACACGAGTCCTGGCTGAACGCTCACGCGTTCAGTCGTCTCCAATCTGTGCACCCCGCGTCGGCCTTCTTAGGGACGCCGATAATTCAGCGATAAATATATATACGGCTATGTTCTGTAGGAGGTGTTGGTTTTTTCTGTGGGCAACCCGGTGATCCACAGCGTTCGACCATGGGTTGCCCGGATGTCGAATCGTCTCTCGTGCTTTTTGCCCTGAGGTGGCGAAGCGTAATCGACCACACGAGCTGCGCTCCGCCTTTGATAGAAGGCCGCTGCAGGAGGATGCCTGAGGCTTTTTGGGTCCTTTGTGCGCGGCGCCAAGTCAGTGCGGAGCACAAGTTGGTCTGCTTCTTGCACAAGGGTTGCAATGATGTCAGAACGCCAAGCTGTCAACAACTGATTCGGAAAAAAAAAAAAGAGTGGGTAGACTTTGAGGCATCTTGCGTTGAGGTCTACCCGCTATCCTTTCAATCACAGCCAATCAGAGCCCTGCGTCATTATGACGTCAATGCAACTCCTGCGCAAGAAGCAGTCCTGCTCTCCGCATAAAAGGCTATACGTGTTGTTGAACGAGTTAGTTGTTGTTGTCACACTCCGAGGCGGATAGCAGCGAGGGAAATCCCACAATTCCAAAAAGTAAGTTGTATTTTACATAAAGAAAACAAAAAGAAAAAAAAACGCGGAAGTTCTGTTGGAGATAGAGGGGAATATCCTTCCTCTCCGTGGCATTCGGAAGGGTATTACGCAAAAGCAAATATGATGCTCCATGGGTGACTGTAGAGTTGCCTTTCTATACTAGCCTCCACTACTACTCCGGTTCGTTTACGTATGTACTAAGCGCAAGTGAATGAGGGGGCAGATTAAAACGCAGTCGACCTCAGCATAATTTACCTGCCTTCTTGCCTGCGGAGGCACCAGACCATTTTCGGAGTAGGATCTCATGATCAGTCTCAACTTGGCAACCTATTGGAAGGAATACAAGTGATAATTAAGGAAGTCTATACAATCAACAACTAGGAACGACGAAAGACCCAAAAGCTTTCGGTCGGAACCCAATTCGGCTGGTGTTTTTAGCGTCATATCGCACCCTGCCTCAAAAATGAATGGCCAAAGTGGCAACAAATGACATCACAGAAGTCAGCCTGTAATATGTTGTCGGATGTTGCGATCAGAATGACAACGACAGGGCGTGTCTTTTGAACGCCCGGCCTCCATCACGCGCCTCCATGCCCTCCGCCGTGCATAGAGTTATTATAATGTACGCTAGAGGTTCAACTGGCGCTAGTGTGCTGCGGCAAATTGAAGCAGACAGCAACCAGTCGAAATCTGACTTCCGGTAATGCATTCCTATGGGAAAAAGCGAGTGCATTTTCCCTCTGCGCTCGCAAATATCACGAATAATTAGCACGTACTGAGTAGATTGGAACATTTCTCAGTCACGCAGACAAAATAATTGGTCACTTACGGCGTTCTTTATTGAAATTCTTTGCATGAAAAACGGTGCTAAAACCGCTTCGTACGTGTGTTTATGTGCACTGTCGGACACTGTTAGCGCGATCGCGGCATCGGCGCTTTCTAGCGTGGGGATATACCTGTACGTGCCAAACGAACGAAGGGCATGCGGAAAACCAAGAGAGACGGCAAGAACTACGCAGTAACACTGGATAAGTAACTCCTTGTGCATGCAGACGATCAAAATAAATGGAAAGTCACGTAATATAGTCCTATTTGCAATAAATAAGTACCGCTTTATTCTTTCTGATCATGAATATGTGCGAAGATGCTTGTTCAAATAATCACCCGCACGCTCCAAATCTTTGCAAATAGGGAGAAGCCAGAAAACAGGTGTCCGATAAAAACTGCCCGACATAGGAAATAATAAAAAGACGCGTACTTTATTTTTTTACGTTCGAATGTTTTTTAACCGATCGTAAAAATTGCACGACGGGGTCATTTTCATATAGTGAAAGGACGGGCATATTACAATATATAAGCGACACCGGAACGCTAGCGAACCTTAAACATACTCTACATTCCTTTCGATCGTTATTTTGCTTAGAATTGTCGCTCGTTTTTACATAGCTGCCTTGGAACTCAGGTTTGGGCCTGAAATATAGCGAAGTTTAACATCGTTCAGTGGTAAAGAAAAATGCTGTAACTAAAGCAATTACACTTTCACAATATTAATAATGTACATACAATCCGATACAACTGAAATAATCAAAGTTATCCTTGTTATTTTTCGGTGAAGAGACAAAACACACGCGCGGAATGCACAGGAGCACCGCAAAAGTAGACTGGTTGCTGTCTTCTTCAATTTGCCTCTCGGAAGTCGCATAGACACTAGCGCCAGTTGAACCTCTAGCGTACATTATAATAACTCTATGCCGCCGTGCTTCGGCTGCGCGCGCGCGTTCGAGGAGCACGAGCATAGCCTCCTTTATTTTAGAAAGCCTGTAAAATCGCGATAGAACGTGAGGATCAGAGAGGAGGGCGCGCGCAAGGGCTCTCTCGGGCAGCGCCAAACAATGCCCCAGCGGTAAAATCCAGAAACACAAACACGCTCCTTTTTTTCAGGAAAGGAGAACATTTTGCGTCGACCCTCTATTTCTCCCGTCTCCCGTTTCTCTACGCGCCAGTGTCCTCCACCTTTCTTTTTTCTCCGTTGAGGTTTGTTGTTTCGCGTAGAGGCCACCGCGCGTATTGTTGACGCTGGCTGAAGAGTTACTCCAGAAGTGGCTCTGCGCTACTTGATGGGTGACCGTCCAACGCTGCCCGTCGCTTTTTTTTTTTTTTTCGGTGGCAACGCCCTCAATGGCTCCGTCGTGGAATTGACAGGCTTTCTTGGGTGAAGGACAGGCTCTGGCACGAGACGCCGAAGCGTTGTTGACTGTAGGAAGCTCACCTTGGAAAAGGAACAACTGAAGCTTGTGGGAACCATGGGGTTCCCTCTATCCCTATCTAGGCCTAGCTTCAAGCAGGCCGTGGGAGTCGTCGTCACCAATGGCGTCGGCCTCCCGGATACAAGGAACCACGAGGCCGAATTCCCCGAAGGGGCCGGCTCTCCCTTGCCCATTTTGGGTGAACGCGCCTTCGGCACACCCTTGGGAGTGATTATGGACGCGTCCCGTTTTCGAGTGACCTTCTACCGGCCTCCCCGGGCGCGTCTATTTCCCGCAGGCTACATAAGCCGGCCACACGCTATGGCCGGAGCTTTTTTTTTCAAATTGTTGTTTAAAGGCTCGTCAAAATATTAGGCACTGGAGAAACTCAGTAGTCTGCGTTAAATCCTTACTTGGAACTCTTTTATTGTTCACGTTTAGCCTTGTTCGGCCCTTTGAAAAGTACGGCGAAAGAGCCCAAGCACGCATCTGTCTGGCACGTTTCGAACGGCAAACCCTGCACGAGGTGCAGACGACGCTCTTGTTCGCTGGTTGGAGGGAGACATACACAGAGGCAAAGGCAGCTAGCCTCTGCGTTTGCCCAATATGCCCCGGTTCCTTGATCCGGCCGTGTAGATTATGGCCCCAGAATAATATTCCGGTGCTGAGCCTCGCACGCTGTCCTTGTTCATTTTGGGCATAGCATTCTGGAGCAGGACAGGACTAAGGCCTTCAGCATCTCGGCTAGAGCACTGCACGGGCCGGAATTTCTAGGCCCGGCCCGACCCGGCCCGGTGGAGACACAGCCCGGGCCCGGCCCGAGCCCGACAGAATTTTTAATTTCTAGGCCCGGCCCGACCCGGCCCGGTAGAGACACGGCCCGGGCCCGACCCGAGCCCGACAGAAATTTTAGTTTCTAGGCCCGGCCCGACCCGGCCCGGTGGTTGTAGCCCGAAACAACCCATTCCCGTTTCGACCCGTACCCAAAACGCCCTTCCCGTTTGAATTTGTCCTATTTCGACCATTTCCTAAACGCCCTTCTTATTTGGACCCATCTCCGAAACACCCTTTGCGTTTGAACGCGTCCCGTTTCAACCGCAACCTCTTCGCAAAAAGTCTCCATCGTTCTAACCCTGGTCTGCGCACCTGTTCTATTTAAGGATATGTTGTGAAATAGCTTCACATGTCAACGTATTCTTAAAATATACAACCCTTTCAGACAATATTAAATGTAATATATTCTAAATTAACCGCTCAAAACTTCTTTTTTTTTTTTAAGATGGTCTCCAAATTGTGCAAGCGCGAAACGGACTATGTACACTGCGCGACACTGATACCGCGAAAACGACGTTGGCTCTTTTCGAATTTTACTTCGAAACGGTGTTAGTAGGTACCAAAGTATACGCCTATAGGTTTGTGGCCCAGATGAGCACTTCCAAAGACGCAAATAGTTTTGATGAGAGCCTTTTAATTATATGAGATAAATATAAAAAAAAAACGACGATCGCTTGTTCAGGCTAATGTAGTGTCGCGCTCTGTACAATAAGGGAGTCTTAGAATAACGTACTCAAGCACTCTGGGCAAGATAAAATTAGCATCGCCATAGGTTTTACATCGCGACGCTATTTTTAGGGTACCCAAAGCGCTTGCGTACGTTTTTATAAATCTTCATAATATTGAACTAGATATTTTTGAGAGCGATAAATCAGACAGGTTGACAAGCCTATGACTGCGACTTTATTTTGTTTACAATTTCCAACACTGAACCTTTGCTCACACGGAAAAAAAACTTGAAGGCTTTCTAACTGCAAGACGCCTTTTTGTTATTTTTAACGACTCTGTGGTGACTCTGCACTTCGCTTTTTTGTTTTCAATGAACCTAAAAGATTAATGAACAAACTTTTTGCTATCAACAATTTATTATTTACGCACAAGATTGCACAGACACGGCCCGGGCCGGCCCGGGCCGGCGCGGCCCGAAAACTTTTTTGTTCAAGCCCGAGCCCGGCCCGGGCCCGAGAAAATACATGCTACCCGGCCCGAGCCCGGCCCGCGGGCCGGGCTGGGCTCGGGCTTTCGGGCTGGCCCGGGCCCGTGCAGTGCTCTAATCTCGGCACCCTGAGGTACCAGCTCCCTCTTCACAAGAAGCGCTCTCCTCCAGTCGCGCTGACGCCCTGGCTGGCGCTATCCTATCACCTCCTATTGGCGACGTGAGCGACCGAAAGCGTCGCTGTGGTCGGCTTGCCACGATTGGCCGAGTGCTGACTATGACGTCAGCAAAGGATTTCTCATCGACGGAAATAAGAGCAATGTATGAACTTCAATCTTGACGGTGTTGGCGAAGTTGGTTTCAGAGCGCAATGATTTCAAGCTTCCAACATGCTCATTGCAAACACCATTGAACTTATTGTTCACAAGATAATGACGTCACGAAAGGTAACCAAACGAGGGCGCCACCGAAACATCTCGCCGCTAATAGCTAAGAAAGCCTCAAGGGCGATTCACACACTTGCGTTGAGTTCGACCGTCGTACGGGTTGCTATGACAACGGCTGCGTCGGCTCCATCGAACGGGGTGAAAACAGGTTTTGTTTGAGCCTAAGCAGCTGTTGCCGTAGCAACACGTAGGTCGGTCGGTCTCAACGCAAGCGTGTGAATCGCCCTTTAGTGCTGAATTTTCCTGCGCCATAAAAATAGGCCACCGCAGCTCGCAGATTGGACGCGAGTGCTGCGTCAGCGTTGGGCAGAACTTGTGTTCAAAAAGTGAGAACACGAGTCCCGTACTGAACGCTGAAGACGCAGTCGTGTTCAATTGGTGTCCTGGGGTGACTTCTTTTATGGCGAGTTCCACAGGTCGAGCGCACCGGGATCAGTAGACCAGATCCGAAATGAAGCACGCGATCCGAACGAAGTTGCTCCGGCTCCGGATCCCAGTGTTGGATAAAGTACATCTAAAAGGTACTTCAAGTAAAGTACAAAGTAAATGAGACGTGATGTACTTTAAGTAAAGTAATAAGTACACTGGGTGCAATGTACTTGAAGTAAAGTGCTATAAATACAATGTACTTTACAACACAATACAATGCAATACAATGCACTGGGTGCAATGTACTTTAAAGTAAAGTACAAGTATTTTAACACAATATTTCATGATGTACTATAATTCCCCTATACAGTGATTTTTTCAACTGGTATGCATTGCACAGGGGTAATCAGGGGTGCACGACCTATTTTTAAAAACAGCGGCGAATATTTGATAAAGTCAAGTGGCCACAGAGTAGTTATTTTCAGGAATGGAGCCAAATTCAGAAGTCCCTCTTCTGAATTTGGTGCCGCTTGCACTGGATTGTTGCACCCAAGGGGGTTAAATGTAGGAGAGAGCATGACGTCAGCCCCGTAGATTCCGCAAGCAATCCTCTCATAAAGGAGTGCCCTCTCTTTAATAAAAAAAAAACAAAAAAAAAACAGTGAGTGTGAAAGCGAGCTGGTGATAATTAATCATAATGTGAAATTTGAGATTGGGGTGCGAAAAAATTAAGGAACTTTCAAGTCGAAGGAAAAGACAAAAAAGAATTTGTCTCAAAACATTGTGACGTCTCCTCTGTAGTATTTTTCTTCGACTTGAAAGTTTAATTGTTCCGCACCACAGTTTCAGGTGCTAGATTATGGTTAATTTTTCTCTCATAATATTATAAACCTACTCGCTTGCACTGACCGACCGAGAAGTAGCGAGAGTTCAAAAAGCTACTGGAAAGCCGCCCCCAGAACAAGCGGAACGATGCGTCGTCTGCTCACGTCTCTGGTGAGAGTAGAATATCCCTCCCAGTATTTCTTCGGAGTTGACAAAGCATCATTTCATGATACAAATTTAACAAAACCAAATTTGGGGAATATGTACTTTGAAGTTGGGAATTGTACTTTCCTCGGAAAGTACCAAAAACAAAATACCATAAGTAAAGTACGAGTTCATACTCAGAGAATGTACTTCGAGTGAAGTACAAGTTTCCTAAACCTACTGGAAGTAGTACTTTAAGTACAATGTACTTAAAGTACTTCCCAACACTGCGCGGATCCCCACTGGAACATGACAAGTCCTCCGGGATCAGCGTATGGCTTTCCGTCCTTTACCTTGCCGGGAATCCCCTTCCCGCGGTCCCGGCGAGATGCCTGGTGAGTAAAGGCTCGTTCACACTTGTGCAACCGAGTACGACTGAGAAAGACAAGACCGGTTTTTAAGCCTCTTGCGACGTCTTAGGACAAGCTCCGCAGCAGCGCACCCGGTCTTAAGACGTCGCAAGAGGCTTAAAAACCTATCTCGTCTCTCCCGGTCGTACTCAGTTGCACAAGTGTGAACGGGCCTTAAGAAAGTCACGTGTGCGCGCCGGGGGCTGGCCAGGCTGGCTTTTGGTCGAATCCACCGAAATCGGCGGAGCGACTTTTCTCGGATCCGGATCAAGATCTGGAGTGGGAGCTGATTCAAAACATCGAGTGGAACACGTCCGTCTCGATCCCGATCGCCCAATGAAAATAGACGCGCACCAGAAAAGTCGATCCCGGCGCGCTCCAAAAGGACAAGTGTAATTCGCCATAGTGATGCAGGAGAATTCAGCACTTAGGCTTTCTTATCTATACTCGTTGTCACATCAAAAAAAAAAAAAAAAGGAGGACTTTCGCGCATTATTCGTGGGCAGCGCGAAGTTGTTCTTACAAGATTTGATTGCTGAAGGAAGAAACAACGATTTTAGCGTTTGAAACGTGTACACCTCGATAATTTATCGAGATGCGTGCACCTACATATACCTTAAATGAACAGATGAAGGGCGAAACTAGTAAGGATCCCTTCAGTAGTCGGTCTTTTTTCTTACTACGGTTCTTCAGGTGAGTACAAGTATAGGAGGTCTTGCTCTATCCCGTATGATGACGTGACGTGGAGGTAGGGGAGGCTGTTTACAGGCCTCGGTTATTCTGGGTGGTGTACCGCCGGACCAGCGCCGGATTAGAGTAACTCTATATGCTCCGCCTGCGGAGCAGAGTACCGCAATGGTGCTCCAAGGGCGGCCATGTTGGATCCAAGGCCGCACTGCTGGAAGCGACCGTCGCTTCTGCAAGAGCCCCGGATGCGCGGTTGCTGTGGCTCTGAGGCGGCGTGCTGAGGCGTGCGGAGCAGAGAAGATATAGTGCGGCGACACGCCGTGCGTGCGCCGTCGTCCCGTCATTTGTCTCCTCTTTCTCTGCATGCGTTCGGTAGAATGTAGTGGCCGACGAAACCGTCGTCCTTTCGCAAGCCATAGCTACGCCTCGTTGTCTGGTCCGAAGTGTCCGGATGTCCCACTCGCGTATCACTCCGCGAGCGCCGCAGACGCGAGCTACGCGATCGTCCTCCGTGTCGTCCTCTTACCAGACTTTGAAAATATGTCTTAAAACATCGCTCGCATTATAAAACAACGCGATTATACTGTATCCAGTGGCCACATAATGTTGAATTATCAAGGAACCTTTCAGTTCGTTCTATTTTAGTGTAGGGTGTATATTTCGCAAACGCAAAGCGAGAAACATGATCCGCCCGAAATTAGGCGCCTGCAAGGTCGCTTTCCCGCACGAAGGTCGGATCCAGCTCGGTGTACGTGACCACTACTCCGCCAATACAGAGGTGGCAGCGAAAGGAAAAGGAACGCGATACTCTGGCTTTCCAAACAGAGCCTATGTAGTTACTTTACGCTGGACCATTGATCGACGTCACCTGCTGGGGAACGTTGTCCGCGCTCCACGTGGTTCCCACGTAGCCCCCGGCCAAGACGGCGAAGAAGAGGAAGTTCTGGACCAGCTCCGCGAAGGACCGCCCTCCCCGAATGATGAAGAAGCTGGCGCAGCACAGACCCACCACGCAGTTGGAGTAGGCCACCAGGACGCTGCCCTGGAACACGTCGTTGGTGGCACCCAGGATGCGCCGTAACAAAGACAGGTCCCGCTTTGTGGACCTCATGAGCTCCTCGGTCAGCGCGAAGCAGCTCCGCTGCCGATTGGCGTCCACTGGATGACCAAACGAAGTATATACATGGCTTGCTCGTGACGTCATCGCCTCGTGCTGGTGGTCATTTCTATTTGTTCTTGCCGAGAATAACAAGTTTGATGGTGCGAAGTGTATGCTGTCGAAGGTGCGCGCTCGGCAGCAATACCACCACGATGGCCGCTGTTGTGACGTCAGTGCAAGCCATGTATACCATAACGGCGTCACCAGTACTAGAATCGTATATGACGTCATTGCACCATGAAGGTGGTTATTTCAACTTATTTTTGCCAAGAAAAACAAATTCGGTGCTGCGAAGTCTGTGCCTTAGAAGGTATGCGCGCAGCAACGAGGCCACTATACTTCGTTTCACCTTATGTGCGAGCGAAGGCAAATCTGGAAGCGCGAGCACGAAATCTCCGTGCGTTCAGGCTTTGTTCAAGCGCGCGAGCTGGGGAGAAACGCAAAAAGCGCTGGTCTCGCGCTTTTAGCTTTGGCTTCGCTCGCAGATAAGGTGAAACGAAGTATAAAGCCACTAATGAAGACCACCACTATATTCACTTACAGGGTGAGAGGGACAGAGAGGTCAATCAGTTGTTGCGTCTCTGTTTAGAGCTTTCTACCTTTGGCAACACTTCGGCGCCTCGTGAGCCTCGAGCGCGCAAGCGCAACCAAGGCACGGCTATAGTCGATGGCAGGTCAAGAACGAAGTGAAAGCTCCTCCCACCTCTTTCCCCTTTAGTAGAGCGAACGCTGGAGAGGAGGCGACCTCCTCGTCACCGTTCGCTCCGCTGAAGTGGAAAGGGGTGGGAGGACCTTTCACTTCGTTCTTAACCTGTCACCGGCTATAGTTAGTGACTGCAGTGAGTGGAAAGTGACCTGTAAGCTCACCACAACGGACGAGCATGTTCTGCGTCTCGCAGAGAAACACGGTCAACCAGCGTGACATGACCACTACGCCAACTTGGGGAATGGTGCTCCAGGACAGCATCAGCAGCACACCGCTGACAATGGTCGCGTTCAGGAAGAACTCGGACACCGAGGGCGACAAGGCCACCAGGGCCATCCGCAGAAAGTTCTTCACGACGAAGTCCAGAGTCAGCCAAAGCACGACCGCCATAAAAAAGTGGTTCAGGCGTCGCCTCTGGTCCAAAGCCAACGGTCTTCTAACCTCGAACTCGATGCACATGGTCACAATTTCGACGAGCTGCGGTGCGTACATGAACATGGTCAGGAAGGTGGCCAGCGCCTGGAGGAGGTAGAAGACGCAGACGGCGAGGTAGATGTCACCGTCCATTGTGCCCCGAGAAATGTTCGTTCTCACGCCGTGGACGGCGCACGCGAAGATAAACCCGATGCATGTCAGGGTGTAGACCAGGTACCAGGAAGCTCTCTGGGGCCTCAGGGTGGACGCGTTGTCCGTGAAGAGGCCCTCGATGAAGCCACAGCCCAACAGACGCGTCATCTTGAGGAAGCGCTCTATGATCACGTGGGCCTCCGGGGCCTTGTTCCATTCTTCGCGAATCACCACGGATGCTATGGATGGTCTGTGCTCTCGGTAGCGAGTTTCACTTAGCGCGGAGAGCATCCTGGATGAAGACTTATAGTCTCTGCCAGAGTATAATGGTCCACGTTGTCAGCGGAGTGCAGCGCTCACAGATAATGGTCGCTACACATCGACCCAAAACATTCTCACCTGGCCGATATATATTTTTATGCCTTCCAATCTATAACGTTCAAAGCTCGGGTTCGCCTTTTATGGATTAGAACAGTGTCTTGAAATACGTAAATTATGCCTGTCTTAATGTTTGCATACTTGATTCGCGCGTATTTCTTCAAGACAGTCAACAGTTCTTTGAAACGTTCCAAGGTACCCAATTGGCGTTAGAAATGAGCGAGAAACATGACATATAAGTGTTATGTGCAATAAAAAGCAAGCCCATGAAGTAAAAAAAAAAAATTTGAAAAGCTAGTTTTTTTTTATCATATCACTACAGGTATTATCGGTAGTGTTCGGCCGATCTAATATATTTGTGTATGCAGATAGAGCAGTAAGTAAACGAATGTTTCGTCCGCGTTATTGTTGTTCCAGTGAAAGCAGCGTTGAATGGGCTGCCCTAAAATACGTTCTTGCCTTCGTGCAAAGTCACACCCAACGTTTTCGGGTTGTGATTAGTATTGACGAGCTGTCACCCTTACTTTCTATGAGGCTGTTCCATGTCGCCTTGTGTACTTACGCTCCGGTTCGTAATCGATACTGAGGCGTTGTCTTGATTGTATGAGCGCTGGACGCTGGGACGCAGCGTTCACTACTCAGTTTCGTGAACATGGCGCTGATCAACATCCATGTAATAACGTTCCTGCGTACCTTAAATTAGACTACAGAGGCAGTTCTATTACGTCCCTTTAAAAGTAGGACATGCGAAAAAAACACTTTTTTTTTTCATTTTCTCTGTACTGCACACAGGAAAACCATTTCATCTCAATTCTTTTTAAAATAGACTACAGAGACTGTTCCATTACGTGCCTTTAAAAAAAAGGGCATGCGAAAAAATCACGTTCTCTTTTTTTTCTCTGTACTACAGACAGGAAAACTATTTCATCTCAAATTTGTTTTTAATAATATTATTCCGCTATGACTTTTACCGCGTTTTGTTACGTTGTGCTCATGAGTAAAATAGATACATTTGTATATTTTTAAATGAAAACTGAAAGCGTGGTGAAAAGTGAAAGGGACAACGCAAGCATCTCGTGTTGAGCAGTCTTTACGTTTTGTGCTGTTCCCTAGCTAACCAGTGTTGCGGAGTTTCCACACTGGAGTCGGCATGATTCCGGAATCATGCCGCACTTCCGCGACCCCTCCTCTCCCCCTTTCTACCCTGTCCACCGTTTCCTGTTTCCTCCTCCCCCATGGTGAGGAGGATCTTCTGCCTTGCAGAATCTCGAGTCTGGTCGTCGGCCTTTAACACGATATGGAGTGGATAAGGAACGGGCTCGGTTCTTTTGCGAGCTGTGTCAATCTCGCTCATGGCACAACGCTAGCGTACGATCAAAGGGACTCTTGAAACAGCATCAATGCACGCAGGGTGTCGAACCGAACCCGAACCCGAACCGAAAACCGGATCAAAACCGTTATTTTTGACCGAACCGGTACAAGACCGTAACCGAAATCGAACGCTTTATATTGAACCCAAACTGGAACGAAACCATAATTTTATGTGGCGGTTACCGGTTCAACGAAAGAGGTTCAGGGCCAATTGTGTCAATATTTGGTCTTAATGGGAAAAGTTGCGTGCGTATGTTTTTCTTAAGACTAATCCTGCATACTGTCAGATATTTTTATATTTCGTTTTTATTGCATACGTAATAAAAAATACATCATCATCAAAAGCAGAAGCACAAAGAGACTGCGTGGTCAGCGAGCTTGCTCAGTTACCGTTTCCACTTGGGCATCTGGAAAGCTTCAAATTTACTTTGGTTTTTGGATTGACCCTGGAGGCGCGGCAGCGGCGACGATTTCAAAGCACCGCTTGGCCGCTTGGCTACGAAATGTCCATGTGTCGGAGTGGATTGCTTCACTCTAGGCATGCAGGCTGACGCGTCCACGAATGTTTGACCTCAAGATGGACCGCAGTTGCAGTCGATGAGCCGTTTAGCAATCGAGCACCAAAAGCACACCGCGTGACCTTCCGCTTGAGTGCAGCGACACGCTGAAGAAAATGAGACCGCGCTGCATCGGCAGTATAGTTTGTATACGGTCACCTGTGGTCTATTTCAGTGAAAAATAATTTAATTCAACGTGTTCAGTATGTTACATTAAAAAAAAAAAAAGCAGCACATAAGTCGTTGGAGGCAACGTTACTCGGCGATGATTCGAGGCCGTGGGGAGGACGTCGGGGGTGAGGAGAAGATGTTTTTTTTTTTTTATATATATTCTTTTTGTACGGTTGTCAGACTAGCAAGGCCAGCATGTCGCCTGTGCAGCCATTTTCTCATTTTTGTTTGAAGTCCTCTCTCATTGTCTTCAACTGAGCTTTCGAGAACCGTCGTTCACTATGGTGGCATTACCCGAAGTTTTTTCGGTGGCTGACAGTTTCAAATGTGAGTACTGCTAAAGATTATCGCGGACTAAACGTTAACAATTCATGCTATGTAACTGGTTCGGAGTCCCTCAGACAGGGTCATTTTCATAGAGCGTTGTTTGCGATAAAAAAAAGTCAAAGTGACAAGACAAAGCATCGCC
Organism: Ixodes persulcatus; assembly: GCA_013358835.2. NCBI lineage: Eukaryota > Metazoa > Arthropoda > Arachnida > Ixodida > Ixodidae > Ixodes > Ixodes persulcatus. The sequence goes on along the minus strand of JABSTQ010009660.1, from coordinate 66,218 downwards.
ACGAGATCTTCAGAACAGCGTTTTTCCGCCGGAACCCGAAGCGCTGTCAAGATGTAGTCACATTTCATTATAAGTGCATGCTCACGTCCCCAGTCATTGACACAACGGCCAGTCTGGCCGATGTATAGACGACCACAGCTTAACACGGAATTCGATAAACTACCCCAACTGCGCAGTCGACGTACCTGTTTGTGTTTTACGGCACATTTCTTTCCTCTCGTTCCACTGTCACCACTCTGGGGCATAGCTGCGACATCACTGGGCGCCGAAAACAGGTAGCATTTCTAAAAAATACGTGTGTGCAGAACAAAGCAAACAAAAACATATCGAGGGCAAGCAATCCAGCTATAGACGCTTTAAACACGCGTTCGACTCGCGCTAGAGTGGGCCGCCATTGCCGACCTTCTCCTGTCTTACCGAGATTCCTGGCCACTGAAGCGGGCGTTGACGAGCCTCCACAAAGGCATATGCTGGGGAGAAGGACGCAGTAGCAGCTAAAGTGGCAATAACCTGTCCTGCTGTGGTAATGATGATGTGAAGCGAACGAAATAAGAGGAAACAAAAACTGAAGGTCGGTTATGGCGGCGCCCATGCACAGCTGCCTGAAAGCGTCTATACTTCGTCTCACCCTAGCATGGACTAACCGCGAAGGCTGTGCTAGCGCGAGCGGCCAGCCTTCACTGCCTTCACTAGAGCACTTGCTGCACGAGCGCTCGTGCAGCCGCCGCGGCTTCATTCAAAGCGACTAGCTCGCGCTTTTCGCACGCGCGGCTAACAATAGTCCATACTAAGGTGAGACGAAGTATAGAGACCTTTTTACTGTTTACAATATCACAGCCCAGCGTGCGATCTTCACAGCCCAGCACGTGCGTCTTCGTCGCTTCAGAAAGCGAGCAAAGCACGCGCCATACGCTCGAACACTCAAAATGGCACCGGCCGTAAGCTCTTTTATGGAAAGGTCTACTGGCGAAGTGCGCGATCGAAAGCGTCGCTGTGGTCGGTCTTCCACGATTGGCTGAATGTCGACTATGACGTCAGCAAAGGATTTCTCATCGACGGAAATAAGAGGAATACGAGAACTTTAATTTTGACGGTGTTGGCAGCGCTGCTTTGAGAGCGCAATGATTTCAAGTTCCACCATGCGAGTTACAAACACCATCGAGCTTGTTCTTCGCAAGGTAATGACGTCACAAGGGGGAACCATAGGAGGGCGTTACTGAAACATCTCACCGCTAATAGACCCATTCAGAGATTACGCCCTCTTCTGAGAGAGTTTGAAATACTGCACAGCTGCGTGTGCAAGACACCATAAACATTAAAAACCGATCGCTTATGTATAGTTCACTTAAGAACAGTATTATACAAGTAATAGGCTTGCCACTCTAATGGTGTCTTTTGCGCACGTCACCAAGCAGGGTTTTCAGATCTGCCTGAAGAGGGGAGTAGTTTTGGGATGGGTGTATTGCAAGTATGTCGTGCTCACAAAAGGCTGCAGGAAGTGCTCGGTCAATATGTAAAGGTCGAGTTAGGAACCGGTTCGAACCGGTTCACGCTTATTAAAACCGGTAACCGGAGTGATATTATGTGCGCTACCCTAAACCGGAACCGAACCGGAACAAAATACAGTGCTACTGAACCCGAACCCGAACCGAACCGTAATAATGACCGGTTCGACACCCTGATATGCACGTGAGGTGACTGACGGCTTGGTTCTCTGACCGGCTAAGGTTCCTTCGAGGATGAAAGTGGCGCCTGGAAGGTGGAGCAACCAAAACTGAGAAGTTGTAGACGGGCAAGATCTTCCTGGTACCGCGAGGTGCGATACAGCGACCGTTGTGACCATGCGCGGTTACAACACCAGTCACAGGCCCGTGGTCGTCCGGAGGTGTACCTTTCACCACGTGTCAACTTCCATCGGCTCATTTGCACCTTCACATAATGTTGAAAAAATGTTCCTGTTCGAAACGCGAGTACTTTTTTTCTATGTGAAGTTGCATTTACATTGAAATTTTTTCAAAATGTCCGCTATATGTCTCGTGCTTTCCGGTCCAGCACGGTTACCATTCGAATGGAGCACCCGTTCATAATAGGAATCACGATAGAATTTTAGAATAAGGGGCCCAACGCTTTGGTTCTGCGCGTTCTGCGCATGCTTTGTGCGACATTCCAAGCTGCTCGGGGGACTCAAAGCGTCGGGGCCCTAAAACTCTCTACTGCTTACCGCATGAGATAAAGGGATGCTGAATCGAAACTTAGAATATACCTCCTGTTAAGAATGGAACCTTCGGCGACCTTCTTCCGAGTTTCAACGCTGCGGAAACGAGTCACGATCTGTCCGGGACTGTCGCCCACCTGTCGGAGCCTGCCCAAAACGAGTCTCAACGCGTCCGTGACGTCAACGGGACGTGTGTGTGTGTGCGTGTGAGTTCGTGCGCTCCGGAAGGGGAGAGAGGCATGACCTAACTGCGGAGAACTTTGGCCCCATCGCACTTGAAAGGGAGAGAGGCAGGGCCTAACTGCGGAGAACCATGGCTACGACGCACTTCCGGCTACGACGCGGCGGTCTGCTCTTAGCGTTCTGAAGCAGTTCCCACGCAATTTTAATTTCCTCTGCTTCCGCGCTCTCTGAAATCGCTTTACTGATCTCAGATTTCTTCATCTTTTGCTCCACCTCCACACCCAATTCTTCACATAAACAGAATAAATCTGTTCTCAGTAACCTCATTAGATCCATGATCGCTGCTCTTTAGCTTTGGCTTTGTTCTAAAACTTGTCGCGAGGTTGTACCAAAACCCTAGCGCACGAGTCAAACACTAAGGATTCCCAGCAGTTCAAAATTAATTACCCATAATCTGAAGCCTGGCGAATCTCAAAGCAAAGTCCAAACGCTCACCCACAGATGTAGCATGATGTCGCATGGTCCAATCCCAACCGCTGCCAACCAGTTGTTAGAGGCGGGGTTTAAGCCGCACGTCCGGAGGCTTCCTGGCTCGTGACGACGACCATTCCCCGAAGTGAAGAACCCAGGGGTCCAGTGGAGGTGGGAGAATTGGTAACGTAACGAACGGTTTAATTAATTAAACCGTTCGTTACGTTATACCAATTCTCCCACCTCCACTGGACCCCTGGGTTCTTCACTTCGGGCCGTTCGTTACGTAACCAATTCTCCCACCTCCACTGGACCCCTGGGTTCTTCACTTCGGGGAATGGTCGTCGTCACGAGCCAGGAAGCCTCCGGACGTGCGGCTTAAACCCCGCCTCGAACACTCCCTACGTTCAGAACTAAGTTAAACATGATCAGCTCAATCTGCTAATGACAATAGCACGCTTGGAGTTTGAACGGATGGCTATATTCTTCGTTCCAGGGGACCAATTTTTGGTGAGCGCTCCAAGATCAGCCGTCGAAGAGCGCGATGCATCACGGAAGCTGGATCACTTGACGTCCCAGACGTGACGTCAATTGGCCCAGCGCGAGCAAAGCTGCTCGGGGGCTGGCCTGGTTATGATTGGCGTTGTCAACGCGTCACATCCTGGCCGTTTTCAGTTGCCCCTCCCCGCTCCCCGCAAGAGTTGATTAGGCCGGGAGAGAATGGACATCCGGTTCGACAGGGGGCGCGCAAGAAGCTTGGAGCCTAATTGGAGCCGTACTTCCTCTGAGTGTCGCTGCTTTTCGGGGCTTAGTGGCGTAACGACATTCGATTTATTCCTTTTAAATAATGTTTTGGTATCTTTTCGAGCAAAAAATGTTTGTCTTCGTGTTGTGGACAGAACGTGGTTGGCATTTAGACACTAAAATAGGCGCTTCAATTTCGGTGCAGTATCCCTTTAAAACAAAAGCAGCGTACGGTATCCGCTTAGAAAACAAGAAAAAATACGAGGAATAAATAATTTTGCACGCTCTTTTTTATTGACTAACTTGTTAATTCACACCAATGTGTTGACAATATCTGTTACCCTGCCTTCCCCTTCTCTGCACACGAATATGACATACTCCGCTCCACAACTTGTCGATAACTCCAGCACCAACTCCAGCATCTTCGTTTCACGTTTAGCCCGAGCGCAGCTGACGCGATCAATCAATCAAACAGCGTCAAAAGCACGCCATAATGCTGGTCGTGTTTCTGTACATGTTTTTTTTTTGTTTTTTTTTGCTGTACCTGGGAGTCACTGTACCAGGGAAGGTACAGTGACTTGCGCCTCTAGTATGTGTGTTCGTGTCTGTATGCATGCCTTCAACGGCGCCCGGACCTATGATCAAACGAAGCATAGCAGCCTAAGAACCGATAAGGCGACATGCGGCGGTACGCCACTCGAGCACAACCGGAATTTTTCCCAGGCGTGAGAGTTCTCCCTCAGTAACTCGAGCCTCATTGCGAGTGAGCAGAGTCAGCCTTGAGCGCATGTTTTCTGCAGCCGAGTACACCTGTTTGCACACTCTTTTAGAACGGGCACGATCCATCTGGTCAGTCGAAGTACAGATGTTCTGTCACTGCCGCTTCACTACGACCGGCCGTTTAGTCAGGAGTCGTAAAGAAACAGTGATCCAACTGAGCTTGCAGAGTTCGTCGCTAGACCCAGCGGACACCAGCAGTACTTTTGCGTTACAGAAGCCTCGCGAAACTGGCGCTAGATCGCCGCCGGCTTCCATTACTAAACCATCACTGGAGCAATAAATGTACAGTTACTCCGTCACCGCTGGTCAGCACCATCTATATGTGCTGAATACTACTCCCTGCGGCCGCTTTGTGGAGTTTCGTTTCCCTTGGCAAAAAGAGCCATTCGGCAAGCCCTAAGGTTGCGGTCGCACTCTTAGTACACCATACAAAATGGCATGTTGCAGACACTGTCTGAGTTGTGATACGTTCGCGTATGACGGTACTTTGACATTGGTCAAACAAAATCTGTCTGCAGATGCATGTTCGACGATATATGTATGTGTGAAGCTTCGAAAAGGCGTGAGTCCTGTCCGCAGATTCGCAGCGATCACCATGGTGTCGTGTGTACGGTGTATCGGCAGCGTGGCTGTAATTTTAGAAGGGCAGGAAAGAGCATCGAGCGGACGTGGTCAGAGTATCTTCCGAGGAACTCCAGCAGCTCCTCGTGCCACGCTTCGGGGTTGACGGTGCCGACGCCGAAGTGAAAGTGTCTGTACTCCGGGTCGTCGACGAAGTGCCTCATCTTCACCCGAGGTCCCAGCTCTCGGATGAGTTCGTCCACGTCTTCGGGAGGTACGAACTTGTCTCCCCGACTCCAGAAGATGCCAATGTCGTTGGCGACGTTGTCTAACTTGTAGTGCGGAGGGTCGGGCTGCGTGGAAACAAATGCAAACGATCGCCGTGTGCCGAGTAGCGTATACGTATCCAATCTGTGTACCTTCTCTAAAAATACTATAACTAAGCTGACACCTAAACGTTGAGGTGGCGCGAAGCAATGGTTACGTGTGTGTGTGTGTGTGTTTTTTTATTCGAGCGCTGTCTTGGAGGATAAGCTGAACAACGGTTCCTTGACGTATAGCCCTTCAGGATGGGCTGTTGAATGCTACGCCACAAAACCGCTGTTCTGCTGCCACCAGGATAAGGCTACAACGAGTAAAAAAAAACACAACTCACGTGTTCCGTATGCGTTTGGTGAGCACTGTACATATACCCTCAAGAAAGCATTTAATAAAACAATGTTTTGTTTAATCCATATAAAAGTGGAGTCTAGGGTGTAGCCTAGAGCCATTACATAAACGCTTTAGAGTAACAACACGTCAACCATCTTGGTGCGCCATGGGTGTCAGTTATAATAAGTTTTATTTGAAATCGCAGGAAACGCTCGTCCGTCCTCCAGAAATGACAGAACCGCCCGCAACACACCAAAATGCTCAGGGAGTCGCATTTCCAAACCGTAACGATCGCCCATTCCGCCCACTCTGCACTAAGCACCGAAATGGCGGCGATCACCAAGAAGTGGAGGGCTTCTAAGCGTGGCTTTTTTCGTGGCTCTATTCTTCGTTTCCGCTTAAGTCCAGATGCAGCCAACACTACGAGCTGATGAGACCAATCAGACAGTGCCAAGGCGCACCATCATGATGTTCGTCATGTTTTTGTACGTGTTTTATAATTAATGAAACAACCATAAACAAAAAACAAAACAAAAAAACTAGTTATTGCGCTTTTGATGCTGCTTGATCGGTCCCATTTCCACGTAGCGCCGGCAGCGTCTGGACTTAACTATTACCGTAGCCTCCTCTATAGACCTTTCCAATGTTTACAAAATCACAGTCCAGCGTGCGATCTTCACAGCCCAGCACGTGCGTATTCGTCGCTTCGGAAAGCGAGCAAAGCACGCGCCATACGCACGAACGCTCAAAATGACACCGGCCACAAGCTCGTTTTTGGAAAGGTCTATAGACCTTTCCAAAAAAAGAGCGTGTGGCCGGTGCCATTTTGAGCGTTCGTGCGTATGGCGCGTGCTTTCCTCGCTTTACGAAGCGACGAACATGCACGTGCTGGGCTGTGAAGATCGCACGCTGGACTGTGATTTTGTAAACATTGGAAAGGTCTATACTGACACAGCCTGGCAGATCGTCACGTGACGCGGCCGCCGAAAGTGAAAAGGTAGAGCGGCAGACAAGAGGCATGTAACGGGCGCCCCGCTGCGGCGAGACGCCGAAACACACTTGTACCGAGCGATGGAATGCCCGCTCGTGCTTCTCGCGTTCCTCGGGCTACCGCTTCTTTTCTCGTCGGGTTTGAAAGCCATGGTTCGGGTCCTCGCCGCTGCACAAGCTGTGCGCTGACTACAGGCTCCCCGAGAAATGCTCTGTGCTACCAGATCCTCGCGGTCCAAATCTGAGACCGGGTACTCTATATGGCTCCGTCGTCGAACTGCCAGGCTTTGTGAGTATAGAGGAGGCTATGCTATTGCACATTTTCTCGAATTTAGGGTCCCGTCTGTTTTTAGTGAAGGAAATGTCCCTGAATTACGAGGTGTTATTTTTTTTCTTTTTCTCGATGCCTCGCGTAGTTTGTAGACACCTTATCTCAAAGTTATGTTTCGGGGGTCTACGGCGAAAGTGAAACTACCAGCTCGAGCATGCTCGATGGCAACCTTTGTGATCAGCTGCATGGCCATTTTGGGACACCAAATTCGTACCGTGGTATACCGCAAACCGTACGACCGGTGTAGTCACGAGAGCAGCTCCGATCAGTGAAGTAAGAAACCACGGCTCTTTTACTGCATTGTTTCGTAGGTTTGCAACATCTGTAGCAAATATTAATACACGTTCATAAAGTTGCCGAGCTCCAATCCATGGTGGTGTGCAATAGACGTTGCAGAAGCGCTGGCGAAGCTAATCGTAAGTTCGCGCTGAGCTGTTAATCGTAAGTTCGCGCTGAGCTGACAAAAGTTCGCGACACCCCTAGTAGCGATAGTTTTTCGATAGTCGACGATCGATAGTACTATCGATAGTTTTTCGATAGTCGACTACAGATAGTACTGTCGATAGTTTTTCGATAGTCGACTATCGATAGTACTATCATCGTTTTTTTACTATCGATAGTCAAATTTCTGGCGACAATCGATACTACCGAGTACTATCGATAGTTTTGCACCACTAGTACGCCAAGTCTCCGTCGTGACGTCAAAAGTGCACGCGTGAGGAGGCAAAAGTTAGAATAGGCCGAATGTTCCACCATATCCTCCTCTATACTCACTCAGCCTGGCAGTTCGACGACGGAGCCATAGAGTGCCCGGTCGCAGATTGGGAGCGCGAGGATCTGGTAGCACAGAGCATCAAAGAGCAATTTCTCGGGATGGATGGATGGATGGATGAATACGGCTGAGCCCTTTGGATCGGGCGGTAGCTTATGCCACCTAGCCATTTTGTCTTACCCTTTAAGCTTAGAATATTTAAATGTGAAAACTATATTCACTCCGTACTGAAAAGAAAGCGAGGCTATAAATCCCCCTTGCCATCAGTTAATAAAAAAATGCCTAGTTTTCTCTCGCTTTCTGCCACCATTCACTTAATCTTTGCTTGGTAATCTCTACTGTCTTGAAATCCACTTTTCCTTCGCTGTCTCTAAAACCCAATGACTTTATTAAATCTATGTTGTCTTCGGTATGCATAGGGTGAAGCCCTTTACAGTAGAGTATCAAGTGCTCAGCCGTCTCGTCCTCCTCTCCACAAGCAGCGCACACTGTGTCCATTTCCTGGTACTTCGCTCTGTATGTTCTGGTTCGCAAAACACCTGTCCTTGCCTCAAACAACAATGAGCTTCCCCTAGAATTGTCATAAATGCTTTCTTTGGCAATAACTGTTTTGTTTAATCTATAGCTTTCCAGAGCCTTCTTTGTCTGCATTCCCTCTAGCCACCGATCTCTTTCTGTGGCCTTAACTTTCTTCTTAACTGAGACCTGCTCTTCCGTAACCCCATTATAGCCTAAAAACTTTCCTCTTAATTTCCTAGTGCGCTGTCTCCATTTTGTGTCTATACTCCTCATGTATAAATAGCTGAAAACCTTTCGTGCCCATTGCTTCCCACCCATTTGCCTCAACCGATCCTCAAATTCTATCTTGCTCACAGCTTCCCTGCCCTCAAATGACACCCATCCCATGTCTCCTTGTACTCCCTGGTTTGGTGTTTTGCAATGTGCCCCCAAAGCCAGCCTACCTACTCCACGCTGTTTTATTTCTAGTCTCGCATGCACTTCGGATTTTATGCATAATACTGCGTTTCCAAAAGTCAAGCCAGGCACCATGAACCCTTTCCAAATCTCTCTCACCACCTCATACCTGTTGTAATTCCAAAGTGCTCTATTTTTCATTACAGCTGCATTTTTGTTGCCCTTACTTTTTATATACTTTTCATGCTCACTGAGATATTCTGCACCATCACATATCCATACTCCTAGATACTTGTATTTACCAGCTCTCTCAAGTGAAATATTCTCTATCTTCAGTCTCTAAACATCATCATTGTTAAAAAGCATGACTGCTGATTTTTTACTACTGAAATCTAAACCTAATTCCTCTCCTTCCCTACCACAGATGCCCATTAATTCCTGCAAATCTATCCTGTTGTTAGCCATTAGTACAATATCATCCGCATACATCTGTTCCGGTAAGGATTGCTGAATTTTGTGGCCTAGCTTACTGTACGAAAGGTCAAATCCAAGCCCACTCTTCTCTAGCCTATCTTCCAATCCTCTCAGATACAACATAAACAGCAAAGGCGATAACGGGCACCCCTGCCTAAGGCCTCGTCCTATCTCTATTTTCCCCGTTGCCTTTCCTTCCCATGTTATAATCACCTTATTATCTTTGTAAATGTTCCTTAATATTGCTGTTGGTCCTTCATCTAGGTTTAAGCTCTCCACTATGTCCCATAGAGTTTTTTGGTTCACATTGTCATAGGCACCCTTGATATCCAGAAATGCCAGCCAGAGCTGTCTGTTTTCTTTTTGCGCTATTTCTATACACTGTGTTAGAGAAAATATATTGTCCTCCAACCTTCTTTGTTTCCGAAACCCGTTCTGTAACTTGCCCAGTATGCCCTCGCAATCTACCCATTCCTCCAGTCTGTTCTTTATAATCTGCATTACCAACCTGTAAATAACTGGTGTCACGGTTATGGGACGATAATTCCTAATATCAGACTTATCTCCCTTTCCCTTATATATCATACTCATCCTACTAAGCCTCCATTCATCTGGAATATTTCCTTTTGTTACCATAGTGCTCACTACCTCCCTTAGTTTTGCCTTAGATTTAGGACCCAAGTTCTTCACCAGCTTGATTGGGATACCATCTGTGCCTGTCGACGTGCCCCTAGGGACTCTTCGTTCCGCCTTTTCCCATTCTCTTTGTCCAAAATCCGCGATGTCAAAAGCTGGACTGATACTTCCTTCGGTTCTCCTATCTTCCACATCTACCCGTTCCCGAAATTTCTCCTCCATCACTGCTCCTATATATCGTATCGCATCATCTCCCTCTAATTGATCTCCCTGATGCGAGAGTATGAACCTCTGTCTAGCTTGCGTCGTTTCACCGAGTGAGTTCAAGTGCTCCCAAAACTTCTTGGCTGCGTTTCTATCTTTCTTGCTTACATTATTCATCCATTCTTCACCCTTTCTCTGAATTTTCGCATTGATCAAACTGGATGCCTCTCGGCGACATGTTATAAAAGTGTCCCATCTTCTTTTTACTTCCGTTTCTGACTCCCCACTACGCTTGGAATGCCTGTGTTCTCTAGAGGCTCCCTGACGTTTTTGTATCGCTTGCTTCACTTCTTTGTCCCACCAGCTTTTTGGTCTATGTCCTTGCTTCCCCTTTCGTTTACTCTGAACTTTGTCTAGTTCCAGAACAAAAAGCCCAGTTATGCTCTCATAGGTTCAATCTGTATACCGTTGCTCTGAAACTGCTTCCTCTATTCTTTCAGCAACTATTTCCAACTCTTTGACGCTGCAGAAAGTGTGCTTTGAATTTGCTGTCTAGTTTCAGCATTTACTTCTCTGGCAAAATTCACCTTAATACGTTTGTGATCACTACCAAGACTTTTGGAACCTTCTTCATCTATTTTCATTACTTGTAACTTACCATATATTTTGTGTGACATAAGTACGTAATCTATAGTCGAATGTAGATTGCCAGTTTCCCACGTTATGTGCCCGTCACACTTCTGACTGGTATTACATAAAACTAAAGTCATGCTTTTCCACCAGTTCTAGTAATATGCTTCCAGTTGAGTCCGTATACCCATCCAGACCCTCGATATGGGCATTCATGTCTCCCATAATAATTATTTCAGAGCCTTCACCTAGCTCACTAATGTCTCTTGATATGCAATCAATCATTTTTCTGTTTTCCTCTTTAGCACCTGTCCCTGTCCATAAGTAAACAACTCCAAGGACTGTTGATTCCCCAGCGACTTTTCCTTTCAGCCACAAGTGTTCGGCGCACTCCTTTCTGATCCTTTGAAAGTTCATGTTCTTCTTAATAAATGCTCCAATTCCACCTCCCTTCCTCGTTCCCTCCGTTCTGTTGCATGATGAACAGAACAGCGCACAAAAGGACGAGGACAGAGAAAAGGAACATACAGGACACACAAGCGCTTGTGTGTCCTGTATGTTCCTTTTCTCTGTCCTCGTCCTTTTGTGCGCTGTTCTGTTCATCATGTCATCATACCAACTCGCCCAACTTACAACACTTCTGCAGTTCTGTTGCATTCTTCCCACATATAGTCAGGGTTGCAAGGTGGCTGCTCCATGTCTCTGAGATGTGTTTCCACAAACCCATACACCACTAAATCCTCCTTTCTTAGTTACTCCTCTACCTCTTCCCATTTTAACCTATTTCTACCACCCTTCATGTTAATATATCCAATGTCTGATTGTGTTGTTTGTTTATACGTGTTCTTACGTTTTCTCCTCTTTTTAACCCTGGGCGCCTCTCCTGACTTTGTTGGGTTTTCAGTTACTTCACTGCCCCCAGGGCCCTCGGTCCCCCCAAAAAAGCAGTCACCTTGCGGCCCATCCTATCCCCCACCCTTTAACCCGTGGCCTCACTGTAGTGAATGCCATCTGCAAAAGGGCGGGAGCCAGCCTCGTACACTTCCCTGTTTACTTCCATTACGTCGTACCGAAGCTGTCGACTCATACCCTTAATTACTTTGTTGGCTTCGACAACCCTCCTCTCCGTTACCCCAGACTGCCCCCGAACTTCTGGAATGGTGCACACAACCACGTGCACATTCTCAGACACGTCCCTCAGCTTACGCATTCCCACGTTTAGTTGCTTTCCGAGGTTCTGGCTCCTACCCTCGAGCACATCATTAAGCCCCGCATGAACTATTACTAGGTTCCTTCCCTCCCGGTTATCCCACACCCCCTCACGTGCTGTGGTCATAGCATCCACCATACACTTCCCTGGCTGGACCTCTACGGTTACCCTCTGGTCTCCCTTCACCCTGTTCAGTACACCCCTCTTAACCCGTGCTACGTTAGAGCTCCCCACTACCAGTACCCTAGATCCCCCTGGTACCTGCGCGCCCTTGTCCTGCGACTTATCTGCTGTCACCTGACTGCCCGACGCCTGCTGCTCGAAGGCGCTATTGAGCTGAGGGTCACTCAGCTCTCCAGCGTCACCGAGCCCGCCAGTCAACAGGCTGGACTCCAGACCACCAGCGACCCCAGCCTGCGGACTGGCGGTTCGTCCCGCTAGAACTGACACTTCCTCCTTTCTTCCCTTGCTACTCTCACTCGCTCGAATTACACCTTCCAGGCGCTCTACCGTACTGTCACACTCCCTCTTACACTCCTCTAAACCCGCCTTCCATACTTCCCCCTGCTCTTCCGCCTGCTTCTCGAGGCCGACCCGCTGCTCCCTCTCATGATTAAGCTGCCTAGTCAACTCCTCAACCTGGGCCTCGAGACCCACCCGCTTCTCTCCTTCTGCCTTAAGCTCGGCCTCAATCTCCCGAACTCTACCCTCCCATTCCCCAGTTACTTGCTTAAGCTTCACACAAAGCCGACACTCGAAACTCATCCCCGCCGCCTCCTCCAGACTCCCGAAACCCGTCTCCTCTAGGTAACACCACCACCCACACCCCTCGCGCTGCACCAACACGTCCCCACCCTTGTCCTGCCGACCCAAATCTAGATCCATATCAAGACCGGGAACAAACCTTCCCGCCAAAAATTCAAACAGAGGCTACGAAACTAACTTCTTAGTAGCCTCAACTAACCCCAACTGCTGCTGTTCAAACTTAACACTGCTACCGCATAGTCACTTCCTATCAACTCTCAAAAAGAGAGAGAAAAGAAGAAAAACTGGCACTTAGCTTCGGATGCTCGAGGAGATCCAGGAAACACGTCCGCTCACCGCAACGTCACACGGCTGGGGAACCTGGACGTCAGCGCACAGCTTTTGCAGCGGCGAGGACCGGAAACACACTTGTTCGCTCGTGAAAAGTCGTGTTTCGGCGTCTCGCCCCATCGGGGCTCCAGTCACGTGGCTCCCCTCTCATCCGTTTTCTGTTACTGCACCTTTTCCATTTCGGCGGTCTCTTCTTGTGGCGATCTGCCAGGCTTTGTCAGTATCTGGGAGTTTATGGTTCCACGCTGCGTGACGCCGCAATAACTGTAGCCACTGTAGGTTTCTGAAGGCAGGCGTCAGTGCAAGAGATAGGCTCAACGGATAGGCTTGAGCCGTCTCGTGCACAGCTCGCGCAGACCCACATCGCGGTTAGTGCACGTGCAGAAGGACTATGTTCCCACGATGCATAGCGACAGCGGTGGCGTAGCGAAGCTGGCTGCTGATATCGGTCTATTGAACTTGCTTCTTTGGTACTGCTTGATCGAGGCAGAAAGACGGGTACAGCTGAAGCTAAAGATGAGGTTAGTGCGTGCTGCATAAAATACCGATGACCCTATTATTTCGGTGTACCCTATATCATCATTTTTGATATCGGTCTATTGAACTTGCTTCTTTGGTACTGCTTGATCGAGGCAGAAAGACGGGTACAGCTGAAGCTAAAGATGAGGTTAGTGCGTGCTGCATAAAATACCGATGACCCTATTATTTCGGTGTACCCTATATCATCATTTTTGATACACTTCCCTGGCTGGACCTCTACGGTTACCCTCTGGTCTCCCTTCACCCTGTTCAGTACCCCCTCTTACCCGTGCTACGTTAGAGCTCCCCACTACCAGTACCCTAGATCCCCCTGGTACCTGCGCGCCTTGTCCTGCGACTTATCTGCTGTCACCTGACTGCCCGACGCCTGCTGCTCGAAGGCGCTATTGCTAGGGTCACTCAGCTCTCCGCGTCACCGAGCCCGCCAGTCAACAGGCTGGACTCCAGACCACCAGCGACCCCAGCCTGCGGACTGGCGGTTCGTCCCGCTAGAACTGACACTTCCTCCTTTCTTCCCTTGCTACTCTCACTCGCTCGAATTACACCTTCCAGGCGCTCTACCGTACTGTCACCTCCCTCTTACACTCCTCTAAACCCGCCTTCCATACTTCCCCCTGCTCTTCCGCCTGCTTCTCGAGGCCGACCCGCTGCTCCCTCTCATGATTAAGCTGCCTAGTCAACTCCTCAACCTGGGCCTCGAGACCACCCGCTTCTCCTCCTTCTGCCTTAAGCGCGGCCCCATCTCCCGAACCTACTACCCTCCCATTCCCCAGTACTTGCTTAAGCTTCACACAAGCCGACACTCGAAACTCATCCCCGCCGCCTCTCCAGGACTCCCGAAACCCGTTCCTCTAGGTAACACCACCACCCACACCCTCGCGCTGCACCAACACGTCCCCACCTTGTCCTGCCGACCCAAATCTAGATCCAATATCAAGACCGGGAACAAACCCTTCCCGCCAAAAATTCAAACAGAGGCTACGAACTAAACTTCTAGTAGCCTCAACTAACCCCAACTGCTGCTGTTCAAACTTAACACTGCTACCGCATACGTCACTTCCTATCAACTCTCAAAAAGAGAGGAGAAAAGAAAGAAAAACCTGGCACTTAGCTTCGGATGCTCGAGGAATCAGGAAACACGTCCGCTCACCGCAACGTCACACGGCTGGGGAACTGGACGTCAGCCGCACAGCTTTTGCAGCGGCGAGGACCGGAAACACACTTGTTCGCTCGTGAAAAGTCGTGTTTCGGCGTCTCGCCCCATCGGGGCTCCAGTCACGTGGCTCCCCTCTCATCCGTTTTCTGTTACTGCACCTTTTCCATTTCGGCGGTCTCTTCTTGTGGCGATCTGCCAGGCTTTGTCAGTATCTGGGAGTTTATGGTTCCACGCTGCGTGACGCCGCAATAACTGTAGCCACTGTAGTTTCTGAAGGCAGGCGTCAGTGCAAGAGATAGGCTCAACGGATAGGCTTGAGCCGTCTCGTGCACAGCTCGCGCAGACCCACATCGCGGTTAGTGCACGTGCAGAAGACTATGTTCCCACGATGCATAGCGACAGCGGTGGCGTAGCGAAGCTGGCTGCTGATATCGGTCTATTGAACTTGCTTCTTTGGTACTGCTTGATCGAGGCAGAAAGACGGGTACAGCTGAAGCTAAAGATGAGGTTAGTGCGTGCTGCATAAAATACCGATGACCCTATTATTTCGGTGTACCCTATATCATCATTTTTGATATCGGTCTATTGAACTTGCTTCTTTGGTACTGCTTGATCGAGGCAGAAAGACGGGTACAGCTGAAGCTAAAGATGAGGTTAGTGCGTGCTGCATAAAATACCGATGACCCTATTATTTCGGTGTACCCTATATCATCATTTTTGATATCGGTCTATTGAACTTGCTTCTTTGGTACTGCTTGATCGAGGCAGAAAGACGGGTACAGCTGAAGCTAAAGATGAGGTTAGTGCGTGCTGCATAAAATACCGATGACCCTATTATTTCGGTGTACCCTATATCATCATTTTTGATATCGGTCTATTGAACTTGCTTCTTTGGTACTGCTTGATCGAGGCAGAAAGACGGGTACAGCTGAAGCTAAAGATGAGGTTAGTGCGTGCTGCATAAAATACCGATGACCCTATTATTTCGGTGTACCCTATATCATCATTTTTGATATCGGTCTATTGAACTTGCTTCTTTGGTACTGCTTGATCGAGGCAGAAAGACGGGTACAGCTGAAGCTAAAGATGAGGTTAGTGCGTGCTGCATAAAATACCGATGACCCTATTATTTCGGTGTACCCTATATCATCATTTTTGATATCGGTCTATTGAACTTGCTTCTTTGGTACTGCTTGATCGAGGCAGAAAGACGGGTACAGCTGAAGCTAAAGATGAGGTTAGTGCGTGCTGCATAAAATACCGATGACCCTATTATTTCGGTGTACCCTATATCATCATTTTTGATATCGGTCTATTGAACTTGCTTCTTTGGTACTGCTTGATCGAGGCAGAAAGACGGGTACAGCTGAAGCTAAAGATGAGGTTAGTGCGTGCTGCATAAAATACCGATGACCCTATTATTTCGGTGTACCCTATATCATCATTTTTGATATCGGTCTATTGAACTTGCTTCTTTGGTACTGCTTGATCGAGGCAGAAAGACGGGTACAGCTGAAGCTAAAGATGAGGTTAGTGCGTGCTGCATAAAATACCGATGACCCTATTATTTAGGTGTACCCTATATCATCATTTTGGAAGTAATTAGTCTTGAAATAAAATTACCTACGGTTTGTAAAATTTAAATAAATTTTGATCCACCATTATAAGATGTAGTTTAATTATACGTTGCTTAATGCAAGATCACACGCCAATCGGAAAACTTTACTTATGATTCGAAAATTCAAAGCCATGGTTCACTTTTTTTTATACTAAAAGTGCAGTATTAGGTTGTTTTCTTTTTTAATCGTGAATTTTCGAGAACAAAACGAGTAATTAAGGAACCAAAATAGACTTTTATTCTCCCAATAAATAGTTACGCACACTGACTTGCATATGAAATAGGACGCGAGGGAATCGTTCAGTTTATTCACCTCAAAGTCTGCAAAATTGATTTCACCTGCCTAACGACCAAAGCGCAGCTCGATTTTTCAGCTTACACAAGGGGCTATGGAAGCCGCAGGTCAAGAAATCCGCACTGGAATGCCGCTTTCGTATCACTCCTTAAAACGTCGAAACAGACTATCATCCTATGCTTACGTCCGTTCCACTCCTATACAACGTTTGGCAAGCGAAGCTTGTTTTAGAAGAAACAACGTCCATGCGGAGCTGTCCTTGATCAGCATCGAAATGTCCGCATCGACGAGAACCGTACGGACAGACAGTGCATCCGTCCGAAGGATTCGATGGAGGACGGACTAGAGCAGAGTTTCTTCCCTCCATCACCCAATTGACTTGTAATCGCCGTGATTTTGGTTCTTGGTGCTACGCGGTCGCAATTTGGGGATAGTTAGACTCAAAAATAATGACTTCTGAGCTGAAGTATGTCGGTAAACTCAGGCGCTATCTTCTTGCAGAGAGCTTCTGGCGATTTCAAATAATGGCAACAATGATATCAGGCATGTCACAAATGGCGTTACTCCGAAGCGCCTTGCGGTAGCATCTATGCTGGACTTGGGTGGGGGATGGGGAACATCTCGACCTTGAATGAAGCCATCCTGTCTGCTCGAAGAATCGGCAAGTGAATACGGGTGAGACACGAACATTCTCAGCTTTCTTCCTAGTTGAACCCAGGACGGAGAAATTCTTGTTTGCTAACGAGGCTTATACGTAAATCCCGTTTGCAAAGTAATGACGTCAGGAACATGCCGTACAGCTTAACGAGAAACCAACGTAAATTACAGCGTGTAGGTATGTCATTTCATAAAATTTCTTTCAAAGCTGAGCTGAATCAAAATTCAATTCGTAGCATTTTTTCTATAAAACATCATCATTCGCGCTTGTATACCGTTTGGCAGGCCAGGAAGTGTTTTGAAGTAAAGGCGGGTTGATTAGTTGACCGATTCGGGTACTGCTTTCCGCGGGTATAAGCGACCTATGCCACGTGGACAGCTCTCTGCACAATAAATACAGAGCGTAACTACACTAGCGTTATGGTGTAAGTGCAGCCGACATTAGCTCTCGCTCAATGTTAATGCAATTCAGTTCACATAACACGGAGGATAATTGAAAAGTAAGTGAGATTCATCCCTTCAGTGCACTGCGCTGCATGCAAAGTTAGGTCTAGCGAAAATTAAAGAAAAATAGGCAACTCCCGAAAGTTGCAAAATGTTGCCACTTTTTTTTTTATTTTTTCATTAACGCTGTCCGACGTCATTATCAATACAGACAAAAGCAGCGTATATATTTTTCTTCGTTGGTATACAGGGAAGTTTATCTATAGAAAAGCCGCAATTTAGAAAGTGAATGCCAATTTCGTTGTCTTAGTGATCATCAGTCTAAATTTTCAATATAAACAAGTTTTTAGTTTGATTTATTTTACGAGTTCATTATGTGGCCCTACACAGAGGTGCTACTGGTATTGCTCCCCGCGGGTATGAGCTGTATGAGCCTCGAATATGGCTTCCTGTGGGAGTGAGTGGACGGTGTTGAAATCCAGACGCATCCACGCTAGAAACGGTGTCAGTCGGCATATGGGTTTGCTTCTACGTCAACGATGAAATCTATCTGAAGCTTTGTTTTCTAGGTTCTTCAGTCAGCAACGATCACTGCGTGTATCAGCTAGAGCAGAGAGGCGCTACTTGTTGGGAACCCTCAATGAGGGCTTCTTGTGTTCGTGAGTGGACGGTGTTTCAATTCAGACGCGATCACGCTAGAAACAATAAACGATGTTGGTCATGGGTTTGCTACTAAAACAATTGTGAAATCTATCGGAAGCAATATTTTTCAGATTCTCCAAGCAGGAACGAACACTGCGTGTGTTAACGAGAGCGCCTCCCAGCTTCCACCGTTTACCGCGAGCTATCGACCAAACGGGTAGTCACGGCCTCAGCAATGCTTGACTATCAGACAATTTACCCACACCAACAGCAAGATGGCGGCCCTCAGAGGCCGTCCTTGCAAACGTCTATATATCCTTTTTTTAGTAATAACTCTTTGCCACCATATCAACACTCCCCATCGGCAAAAAACTCTGTTAATCACGGCCTCGAGTAGCCCCTTATCTTGGGGATTAAATGGTGTCACGTGGCATAGGCGCGCGTGGAACCAGCGAAAAAAGAAGAGTCATGTTCGGCGCTTATAACGTATGCGGAGTGCAAGTCGTCTGCTTCTTTTGCAAGGGTTGTGGTTACGTCAGAACGACGCCGAGCTCTGATTGGCTCTGGATGAAGGATAGTGGGTAGAGCTCAAAGCAAGCTGCCTTGAGGTCTACCCACTATCCTTCAATCAGAGTCAATCAGAACTCGGCGCCGTTCTGACGTCACCGCAACTCCTGCACAAGAAGCAGACGAACTTGCGCTCCACATAGCCCTTCCTATGGCAAATAGCGAGGGCTCGCAGGTTTGGGACTCGGAGCCAGTGGCGTAGGCAGAGGGGGGGGGGGGGGGGGGGTTTGGGGGTTTAACCCCCCCCCCCCCCAAATGCCAAAGCCAACGCCCCCCCCCCCCCCCCCCCATGGGGCCTGCTCACTCCCCTGCTCACGCAGTCTGCTTTGAACGAGGCACGGAGCAACGGGGGAGCGCGGACCATCTCCAACTTATATGCTTTCGGGAAAATTGTTTCTGGGGTAGAAAATGCTCAAATTAATAAAATGGTCAGTCTTCGGCCACTGTACTAGATCTCATTTTATCCTCTGACTCTAACCTTGCCTCTTCCATATCCTACTTACCGGGTATCAGCGATCACTCCATTATACATTTCTCGTTACTTACACCAGTGTCTGATGCTAGTAAGTCTACAAAACATTTCTTTGACTATAATAAAGCAAATTTTGGTGCTATAAATAACGAATTAGCTGGCTTCCTTGACGAATTCCTTCCTAATTTTTCTGAACGCTCAGTTGAAAGCAATTGGTCCATATTTAAAAACAAATTAGTATCCCTAATTAACTTATTCGTTCCATATAGGTCCATTAAAACGAATTCCTTCTCTCCATGGTTTAATGTAACACTTAAGCGCCTTAACAACAAAAAGAAATGTTTGTTTCGTTCTGCCAAGCTTTCTTGTAGTGACGCACGTTGGGAAATCTATCATGCAGCTGAGGATGCTTATAACTAGCCATCAAGGACGCTAAACTAACATTTTTAATGTGACCTTACCCTCCATGTTACTGACCAGTCCTAAACAGTTTTGGTGTATTATGAATAGAAACAAATCGAACGATATCTTGCTCACTAGTAATGGTGTTGTTATTCCAAATGACCAGTGTGCCTTCATCTTAAATGACATTTTGTAAAAGCGTTTTGTGTAGATGATGATTGCTCCCACCCTGTGTACCCTAATTATAACTTTTTGCCCATGGATCCTCTTGTAATTGACTATGACGGAATTTAAATTTGATTGATAACTTAAAAACATCTTCGTCTTTTGGAGTAGACAATGTCACCTCCACACTTCTTAAGAATACTAAAAATTATATCGCAATTTACCTTTTCAAGATTTTTGAGCAATCTCTTGCATCTGGTGTATTGCCTGAGGAGTGGAAAATAGGGAAGGTGATTCTACTCCATAAACAGGGCGATAAACAGAGTCCTCTTAACTATCGCCCCATTTCCTTAATCAGCACACCTTGTAAACTTTTAGAGCACATAATATTCACTCATTTGGTTAACCACTTGGACTCTAATTCCTTCTTTTCTCCATCCCAACATGGCTTTCGTAAATCCCTTTCATGTGAGACTCAACTACTGACCTTCACTAATGATGTGCTTTCCATACTTGACCGTGGATCCCAGATTGACTGTGTTTTTTTAGATTTCTGCAAAGCTTTCGACAAAGTTCCTCATAAACGTTTACTCTTTAAACTCAGTCAGCTCAATCTCGATCCTAACGTGCTGTCTTGGATTACATGTTTTTTAACTAATCGTTCTCAGTTCGTTCATGCTAACAATGTAAATTCTTCTATGAAACCTGTAACTTCTGGTGTACCGCAAGGGTTTGTTTTGGGGCCCCTGTTGTTTTTAATTTACGTAAATCACTTACCACTGTGTGTATCATCATCTATAAGCCTCTTTGCTGATGATTGTGTAATTTATCGAGAAGTCACTAATACTACTGACATCGAACTTCTTCAAAATGACTTACAAGCTGTGGCTGATTGGTGTGATTTATGGCAAATGTCCCTTAATACTAACAAATGTAAAGCGATGAATATCTCCCGTCGAATTACTATATCTTCTACCTACTCAATCTCTGAAATTCCCCTTGAAACTGTACCATGCTACAAGTACCTTGGGGTGCACATCACCTCTAACATGTCATGGAAAACTCATACTGACCACATTATCGCCAACGCTAACTCCATGCTTGGTTACCTAAAGAGAAACTTTAGGTTAGCCCCAGTGTCCCTAAAACTACTAATGTATAAAACCCTTGTCCGTTCCAAACTAGACTACGCTGCAGCAATCTGGGATCCTGGTCTCTCAACTCTCGTGACTGATCTTGAAGCCCTACAGAATGGCAGTGCCCGTTTTATATTTACTATCATCGCACATCTAGTGTCTCAACTATGAAATCTAATTTATCACTTTCTGCTCTTTCATTACGCCGAAAAATATCTCGTTTGTGTCTTTTTTATAAAATTTATCATTCCAATACATCGCTAAAAACAAACTAATGTTAAATCCTGTTTTCATCTCGCCGCGCGTAGATCATCAATTCAAAGTCGGAATTCCTCATTGCGTTACCTCAGCCTATTATAACTCTTTTATTCCAAGGACATCTTCAGAGTGGAATCGCGTTCCCGCGCAATTAGTAAACATACCGTCTTTTGACTTGTTTAAAAGTGCGTTGACTACTTATCTATGTTAATATATTTCTTTGTTTGTTTGCCTTGTTCTATAAATTTCTTAAATTGTTTACACATTTTGTTTACATTTTTAGTGCTTGGCTTTTAGTGTTTGTATATTCTTTGTGTTCCAAATTTGTCTTGTACCACTCCCCTCTGTAATGCCCCAGGGCCTTGAGGGTACTTAAATAAATAAATAAATAAAACGTATCATGCCCCTTTTTTCTAATTATTGGGCAAGTGAGCCTGTGAATGGGGCATGTGCATGTCCCCAGTTGAGTAGTGGGGAGCTGCTCAACTGGAGATTTTAGAAGATGCTAACTTGTCATCTCTCTCTGTCTCTCTCTCTCTCTCTTTTTCCAGGCCACACCTGTGCACATTTCGAGGTCGATGCAGCAAATATCAAGCATGCTGAGCAAGCTGGACAAGTAGAACAAAACTGCTCAACAACTGAGAATAAAAAAAAAACGAAAAATAAGAACATTTTGTCTGGACTTTGAGTGTATAATGAAGCAAGTGCTCTGCATGCAGCATAGGCATCGATACAAATCAGAATTGATAACTAGCATTACACAAAGATTGAAACTGCCCTATTTTCTGTAGATAATGGATAGAGTTGAGGGGATTTGTCTGTAGAAAGTAGGCAGATAATGGGTAGAAACTGCTATATTCTCCATAGTGAGATGTTAGAAACTGTGGCCACTTGTCTACAGCAAATCCTTAGAAACTCTCTTAATGGCGCTAGAAATGGGACAGGAGTGTTGCTAGAATATCTGTATGTTTGCTGTACAGAGTCGCCACATTATCTGTATACTGAAGTCTACACAAAACCTGTAGGAAGCAGCGGCCAATAATCTGTAGACAATGGTTAAAAAGTGGATACATTCTCCGTAGGAAATCTATGCTCTTTAGCCATAATCATGTCTAGAAATGCTGTAGAAATTGGTTAAATTTTTTTTTAAGGGCAAGGTGCCAGAGAGAAGCACGTCTCAGCTCCACGAGCGAGTCAAGAAGTACCAGACAAAAATGAAGATTTACTCGGACGCAAGACGAGCTGTGAGACGGCCGCCGAAGTTCATAGCCGGCCAAGCCGTCCGAAGTTTTCGCCCACAACACAGTGATAAGTTGCACAGCAAATACACAGGTCCGCAAGTGATTGAAAAGCAAGTTGGCCCTGCCACGTACCAGTTTAGCGACGGACGGAAGTGGAACGCTAAGAAACTCACTCCTGCACCTCTCCAAGATCAAGCGAGTGCGCCACACGCAAGCAGAGGAACTACAAAAACCCAACAACTGCAACGAGTAGATTACTTCGACGAAGATGGTGACGACGATTTAGTCACCGAAACGCTCAACTTCCCAAAACTCTACGTAGCGACCAGATCGGCCACAGCTCTAAGAAGAGCGACCACATCAGGTGACCCGGTAACAAGAGCTCCTGAGTCTACGACGTTTGCTGAAAAAACAGCGGCCGCTCACGTTGCCCAACCGGAGCCCGTAGAGGTTCTTCTAGCCAGACATGGACGTTGTTCAACTACTCTACTCAAACTACTGTAGTTTAACTACTTTTCCGAGTAACTTGGTAACTTTCAATTACAAATTTATTTGGGTAATTAGTAGTTTAATTTAACTACGTTTTTCAGGTAACTTCTACTCAAATTACTAACTACTTTCGAAATCTAGGGCGAATTATGCTCATCACAAATGTTTGAGCGCAGAAATAAATGAGACGCCGGCAGATCCGGACGAGGAGCCCCCTCACATTCCGTTCCCACGCACTTATAGTCGGCAGCCGTAGAAACTGCATCATAGGCGTCCTTGGGCCAAGGTGACGACTAGCAGCCAAAACATAACACCGGCGCGCACGCACGCACGCAGAGATGCTTAACAACGTTTAGTCGGGTATTGACCTAGTCTGGTAATTCACGCAGGCGCCGCGCCTCCAGCTACAACCGTGAAAGTCGGGGACACTGCGAGGGTTGTTGTTTTTATGTTGTCTGCCTTTAGTGAGTTCTGATTCAAGCAGTTTTGGGATTCCTCGGTAGGCGCCACTGGAATGACCTCGCAGTTGGGCGCCCGTTTCTATGGTCGCCTCGTCGTCACCGCATGCTCCCTTGCAAAGCCTAACGCCGGCGAGGATTGCGAGTCACCTTGGGAGATCCCTTCGTTGGACCCGACGTCAGCGGCGAAGTATACTTCGTTTCATCTTCTGTTAAACCAAAACAATTGGTTGTTTGTTTTTCAGTAGCGTAGTACTATACTTCGTCTCACCTTAGTATGAACTATTGTTAGCCGCGCGTGCTAAAAGCGCGAGCTAGTCGCTTTGAATGAAGCCGCGGCGGCAGCAAGAGGGCTCGTGCAGCTAGTGCTCTAGTCAAGGCAGTCAAGGCGGGCCGCTCGCGCTAGCACAGCCTTCGCGGTTAGTCCATGCTAGGGTGAGACGAAGTATAGAATTGCAACGAGACGCGCAGTCGTCCGGATGATCTCATCGTCGTGGCGCGAGACTTAAATCCTTGACGGTCAGGTGCACTCGCTGAGCGTACTATCCGAACGTCGTGGGAATAAAAAGGGGCCAGTCATACGAATCTCAGCTTGCCGAAGAAAAAAGAAGGAGAGTTTGTTATAAAAGACCCTCTAACCGAAGCAAACCTCACATGCTTCGTCATAGACACCCAAGATGCCGACACCCGTTTACCCGACCCGGTACAGCCTGTTTCTGAAATTCAACACTACCGCACCATCCAGCGCGTCGGTGGAACGTCTTTTTAGGCTGGCTGTTGACATTTTTAGGAGGAAAAAGAGAAAACTTTCCAATAGTATCTTTGAAAGTCAATGGACCTTTTTCCCATACCGACGGCACCAGGCGGTGGCCTGCACGAACTAAAAATCGAGGAAGTGACCTACCTGCGCTACCAATCGATATTGGGAGCTACGCTACCAGTTTCTTCGCTCTCCGAGCAGCGGCGCGTGCCCAACGCGACTCTAAAGAGGGGGATCTGTGGCGTCCACCCGTCATGTTTTTCTTTCCGTCCACTTTATTTTTTTGTGTAACGCAATTATATATATGTTGCAATTACGTGTTCTACTCGCTGATCCACAGCCTCCTTCCGATTTTCCTCGATTTCTAGTGCCGACTTCGTCCGCTTGGCATCGAGTGCTCGCGCGTGCGCAGAACGCTTCTCGGAAAAGGTCCATTGCTTCTGCGAGCGAATAAACTATTTTAGTAAAAACGCAAGCCTTAAAATGACTGAATTTATTATAGGCTCGCAGAGTTTTTCGCGGATCAAAACTGCTGTTCATTTTGCTACCAAAAAAATATAAAAAGTAACTTTGAAAGTAACTTCAAAAGTAACTCTCTACTTTTTTACAGTAGTTAGTAGTTTACTCAATTACGATTACAAATCTGTAATTTCTACTCTACTCCAATTACTTCTGGCGTCGATACTCAGTAACTTAACTTAACTACCTTTTTTGAGTAATTTGTACATGTCTGCTTCCAGCCATGTATCAGTGGAGTATTTTGACCCCGTCGACGCAAGCACCCCTGCGGCATCACGCCCCGAGACACCACAGTCAATGCCGCCTCTTGAATCTTCACGGAGTGACGTGAGTGATTCCGTGGTTGTGCCGGTGTCTTCAGTGGTACCAGTTGCACCACTCCTGTCTGCCATGGATCCAGGGCCTGGTGAACCACACGAACAATTTCAAGCTGGACACCAAGCATCGCCTGCCGTTCCTAGGCGTTCTAAGCGGCAACGGCGACATCCAGGACGTCTGAAAGACTACGTACTTTCGTTTCTTAGTGTCAATAACAGTAATACGTCTATGGACATCATTAACGAAATTGGACAAGAACCACAGATGTATTATATTTTTCCTCTCGGTTTGTTTAAGTGCATAACGCTAGTTTTAAGACATTATTGCAGTGCATAACGGAAGTCCTAGAGTAACTTGTAGTAACGTGCATAACGCGAGTCAAAGTGATTATTTAACGAGAAAGTGTACTAACGTGCCTCGTAAAGGCGTTTAGAGCCAAGCGCTCACTAGTTTTTGCTTAGTCTAGTTATTGGTTACAAAACATACGATGTCTAACTGTTTTATCGCAGCAATTTTAAGTGTCTAAAATTACATCTTAAGTTTTTTTAGGAATAGTTTGACAAGTCTATTTTCAGTAATGGTTGGTTCATTAATTTAAATGAAGGGCAAGTATAATAAATTAATGCACTGGTTATTTGTAGACATATTTATAGCCATTTAATATAAAAGAGGAAGAATGTAGTAATGTGTAAAAGAGAAAGATGCGTCACATCACCTCACGCGAGATCACTGATTGGGTAGCAGTTGCCATTGCTGTAAAAATCAATAGAAGGCGAGCGATCCGGCCGATCGCTCGAGGACACGCTGAGATCGCGACCCGAACGAACGTGTTGTTCGCCTCGTCCCGCGGGATCTGATGTCGTCGGAGGAATCGCCGCTCCGAAATGACCGGCCGTTTCCCGAAACCCACACGGCAGCCCGGTGAGTCGGACCTCACGCACCCAGCGGCGATGTCCCAGTGAACCGGCCTTTAGGTCGACGGCACCTCAATACCCTGCATACTAGTTGGCCAGCGCGCGGTCCTACAATACTCCAGTAACCTACAATGAAAGTACGTATTATGGAGTTTTCGTAGATCGTTCTGGCGTCTCCGCTACGCCTCCGCTACGTTATCCGCTACGCCTCCGCAACTACTGCGCATGCGCCAATCTAGCGCAGACCTTGCGGAGTTGCGGACGTGGTTGCGGAGGCGCCTTACGAAATAGCGGATCTCGAGATACGCTGGTCGTTCGATTGTGTGTCTTTTTATCTATCTTATTTTATTTATACATATGGATGCGTATAAATAAAGAACACAACGACGACGACGTTGAGAGGATGACAGACCGGGCGACGGCGGTGCCTCAATCTGAGCCCTGGTGCCTGGGAGGCTGCAGCTTCTACTTTGACGGCTAGCTCCTTGGAGCCTGATGCTTCGACCGCGGTGGACCCCAGTGAGCAACATCGCCATAATGTTCCGGAGGCTCCTCCATGCACCGATCGAACGGCGTGCCAGATCCCCCAGCTCGCTTCTATACCGCCCAACCCGCCTCCACGAAATCTGGGCTTCTGCGAATCGGACTGCCATCCTCCCCAATACCAACAATTCATGTCGTCGTCATTATGCATGTATATACTCATGACATTATTGTAATATAGTAAGTACCCTTAGGGGGCGCCACCAAGCAGGGAAGGTCGGAAAGAGACGACGACAACGATCACGAGACACGGGTGTGGCCCGGGTAGGCGTCGACATCGCATGTACTATGGAACGTCAATAAACCACGAATATTACATGGTGTCAGAAGTGTAAGCGATAAAGGATCCACTGAAGCGCCGTGAGTACCGAGCGCGACCATGCAGAATCCTCCAGGAGCATCGGGAGTACCGAGCACAAACGCAAGTATCCTGACAAGCCTACTGCCGCCACCCCGACCGTTGGACCTGAGCGGCGACTTGGAGCAAGCATGGAAGATGTGGTACGAGGAATTCACATTGTACTCTACGGCTACAGGCCTCAAGGCTCAAGACCCAGCAGTACAATCGGCCACGTTCCTCGTGATCATTGGTGAGGACGCACGTCGCGTCTATCATACATTCACGTTTGCAAATGAGGCGGCCCGACACGACCTGGACACTCTGATAGAAAAGTTTCACGCACACTGCAAGTCGACAGTGAACCAAACGTACCGGGAGTTCGTTTTTGGAATGCGAAATCAGAAACCAGGAGAGAAGTTCGACGACTGGCTGACGGAGCTTCGCACGCTTGCCGCGGACTGCGACTTCGGGTCAATGCACGACCGGATGTTGCGCAGTCGAATCATCCTTGGAACACTGAACAAGAAATTGCAGCAAAAACTCATCAACGAAGATCCAACGCTGGAAAAGGTGATCCAGCAATGCAGAACGGCAGAAAAAGGAGCTGAACAGTTTCGAGAGATACAAGCGGCCAAGGCTGCAACAGCTACGCCAGAAGTGTGCGCGCTTTCAGGAGGAAAGCAGTGTTCTCAGTGCGGGTACACCACACACACAAGTGGAACATGCCCAGCGAAAACAGCCAAATGCAAGGTATGTGGACGCAAGGGACATTTCGCGCGGGTGTGCCGTACGACAAAGAAACAAGGTTTCCGAGAGTCTAAACAGAAAACTGCTCACCAGAATGTCAGGCAGCTGCACGAACAAGACAGTGACGATGATGACACCTTCGTGATTAGTGCTGTAGCACACTCAACAAAAGCATGGGAAGCGGAAGTGTCCATTGAAGGTCTGCCTGTGAACTGCCGAGTTGACACAGGGGCAGACTGTTGTGTAATCTCTGAGAGACTGCTTCATACTCTAACCAAACGCCCAGCTCGAGAATGCAATGTACGCCTTAGTTCTTTTTTCGGGCATGTGCAGACTGCAAATGGCAAGAGCACTTTGCAGGTGCAGCACAAGGGGTGTGTGTCGGACGTCGACTTCTACGTTGTAAAACAGGACGTGCCTACGACTCTGAGTGGAGTGGTATCGGAAGAACTACAGCTCCTTCGACGAGTTGCTTCCCTCCAACCAAAGAAAACTGATCTTCCTAAGAAGTATGAAGATGTCTTTGAGGGACTGGGAACAATCAAAGGTGTGAAATACAGTATGAAGCTAAAGCCAGACGCAGAAGGTGTAGTTCACCAGCCAAGAAATGTGCCTGCAGCGATTAGGGATGATCTAAAAAAAGAGCTAGATCGAATGCTCGAAGAGAAAGTCATCACACCAGTGTCGGAACCTACTGAATGGGTTCATCCGATCGTAGTGGTAAGAAAAAGCAACGGCAAGGTGCGTGTTTGCATGGATCCCCAAACACTCAACAAGGTCCTACTACGGGAGCATTTCTGCATGCCAACCTTAGAAGACATCGCAACACGCGTGCATAAGGCGAGGTATTTCTCAGCACTGGATGCCTCTACAGGGTTTTGGCAAATTCAGCTGGAGAGGAAGAGCTCCTACCTGTGCACCTTTGCAACCCCTTTTGGACGCTACCGTTTCCTCAAGATGCCCTTCGGCATCTCAGCTGCACCTGAGGTTTTCCAGAAGGCAATGCTTCACGTCCTCGAGGGACTTGAGGGCGTTGAGGTAATGGTAGACGACATTTTGGTATGGGGAGAAACTGTACAACAGCATGATGAGAGACTGCAGGCAGTTCTACAGCGTTGCAGGGACGTCAACCTGACGTTGAATAAGGCAAAATGCAAGTTCCTGCAGACCGAAATAAGATACCTGGGTCACATCTTCTCAGACAAGGGCCTACAGGTGGACCCAGAGCGAGTGAGTGACATCCTCAGCATCACAAGGCCACAAAACACCAAAGACTTAAAAAGTTTTCTTGGAGTCATCACCTATGTGAACAGGTTCATTCCGCACATGGCGGAACTCGGTGCTCCACTACGAGAACTCCTGAAGAAGGACGTGTCGTGGAGCTGGGACGAGCACCACGAGAGCAGTTTCCAGGCACTGCGGGAAGCGTTGATAAAGGCCCCAGTGTTGCGATTTTATGACAAGCAGGAGCCTCTCACCCTTTCAGTTGATGCCAGCTCTCATGGACTAGGAGCGGTCCTACTACAAGGAGGTCAACCTGTGGCCTACTCGTCACGGTCTCTAACAGAGACACAAGGATGTTGCGCAAATTGAAAAGGAACTCCTCGCCATCGTTCACGGATGCACACGTTTCCACGATTACATCTTCGGACGAACCGTCCAAGTTGAAAGTGACCACAAGCCACTAGAAGCAATCTTCCAGAAGCCACTGAACCAGTGCCCGCTTCGACTGCAAAGGATGCGGCTAACCTTGCAAAAGTATGACATCCAGGTAAAGTACAAACCTGGCAAGGAACTCTACGTAGCTGACACCCTATCGCGATATCCATCAAGTGGAATGTACCTCGAAGACTATGAGGTCAACACACTGGAAGTCCTCCCAGTCACAGACAAGAAGCTGGAGGAGTTCCGTGGGGCAATCGTGGAAGATGAAGACATGAAGATACTGCTACAGTACGCAGAGACTGAGTGGCCAAACGACAAGATGCAGGTTCGTGAGAGTTTGCGATCCTACTGGCCCTATCGGGACGAGGTCCATGCCGAGAAAGGACTTCTGCTTCGTTCCAACCGGCTAATAGTTCCCAGAAAACTTCGACCAGAGATGCTCCGCCTTCTGCACGCATCACATGGGGGCATCGAGAAGACCAAACACAGAGCCCGAGAGGTGCTGTATTGGCCAGGACTGGACCGTGACATTGAGGAAACGGTACAACATTGCAAAGTTTGCAAGCAGTACCAGCACCAACAACCTCGCGAGCCTCTACGGAGTCATCCAATCCCAACGGGACCCTGGCAGAGCATTGCTATGGATATATTTCAACATCAAGGGAAGCACTACTTGATAATAGTGGACTATTATTCCTTTTTCTACGAAGTCCACCTCATGAACAAGACGAATGCACTAAGTGTACTCAACGGCTGTGCAGCTACCTTTTCCCTACATGGACTGCCACTACAAATCATCACGGACAACGGTCCTCCGTTCAACAGTTACGTCTTCGCCAGCTATTGTGAACAGCACAGTATCTCTCATGTGACGTCAAGCCCTTACTACCCAAGATCAAATGGGATGGCGGAGAGGTGTGTGCACGAAGCAAAGAAGTTGATGAACAAGCATTGTTTTGCGACTCAGGAGTACTATGACGCACTGCTGGAGTGGCGCAACACGCCAAGGGACGGAATTCTAAAATCTCCGGTACAGCGCCTCATGAACCGCCACACGCGAGCACAAGTCCCCGCACATCCAAGCTTCTTGCAGAAGAACTCACCGGATCAAGGAGCAGTAACAGAAAGACTACTCGACCACAAAAAGAAACAAGCAAAGTACTACAACAGGGGAACCGTACCACTGCCTGATCTCAAGTCAGGAGAGCCTGTGTACGTCAGAAATCAGGCAAGCCACCAGTGGGCACCAGCCATCGTCCTCGCAAGAAAACAACCTCGCTCGTACATTGTGCAGGACGAGGAGGGACTGTCACATCAGAGGAATAGGGTTGTGCTGAGACAGAGTACTAGAAGAGCAAAACCGCCTGCGCGGTACACAGACCCAAACTTCACGACTTAAAAGAAAGAAGAGAAAAGGGGAGATGTAATATAGTAAGTACCCTTAGGGGGCGCCACCAAGCAGGGAAGGTCGGAAAGAGACGACGACAACGATCACGAGACACGGGTGTGGCCCGGGTAGGCGTCGACATCGCATGTACTATGGAACGTCAATAAACCACGAATATTACACTAGCTAAGCGCAGAAAAGCAGTTGCAGTCGTCTTTTCGCTTCAGATACGCGCTTCGTCGTCTGCGGCCTCCTTCGAGTCGTGCACGCGGTGGTCCCACTACGGCCGTGGAAAAAGACAACGACGCCAACACTCGAGTACACTGTAACTCGGCACTCCGGCTGCTCCTACGTCTAAAATAACTTTTAAACAAGTAATCATCAATGGTTCAATGATAAAGGACACGAAAATTCGACGGACCATCAGCTCGGAGTATCACCGCGAAGCAGCATCGAGTGTGTCGGTGTGAAACGGAGTTTCTCAGGTATTTGCGTAACGTTTAATCGATAATGAAGTAAGGAGAGCTACATGGACATTATCGGACAGCGATAGTTTTCTAAAAGTCGTTTAATTCTGGCTGACAGTCTTTGTGACACGATGCAAATGAACTGCGGGAAGGAGCCTGCACACAAACAAGAAACGATCTACAGAAGGGTGCATGCCTGACTCGTCGTAGCAACTCGCATCTGTCGAAAAGCAGCAACCATGCAGATACCTAAAAACGTTAGGTAGAGATGAGTTTTCGTGTGCAATTTTTATTCAAGCTTCATTTTGTTTACGCAAGCTCCGAACGCTATTAGCCCCGTGCGCGACCGAAAGCGTCGCTGTGGTCGGCCTTCCACGATTGGCCGAACGCTGACTATGACGTCGGAAAGGGGATTTATCATCGACGGAAATAAGAGGAATGAAAGAACTTTAATTTTGACGGTGTTGGCAGTGTTCCTTTGAGAGCGCAATGATTTCAAGCTTCCACCATGCTCGGGTCTATGTCCCGCGAGGTCGGCGTTGTAGTCGGCACTCGAACTACGCACGCGGAACTCTCCTCCTTCCCTCTCTCCAACAGCTGCGCGTTACTCTCTCCGCTCTCTCTCTCCTACCAGCTGCGTGCACTGCGCGTGCGTTCGCTTCTCCTCACACCGCGCGCGCACGCGCAACTCTCCTCCTCTAGTCTCCTCTCCTTCAAGTGTGAAAAAAAATAAACGGCGAGCGGCGAGCGTTCCAAGTTTCTCTGCCGCGAGCCGCGACGAAGGCTCGCGTAGGGGGTAACGCTAGGGCAGTCGGTGGCGCCATCTCTCGACGTCAGCACGCAACTGACTCTTTCCTCGGAACCAACACGATGCTCCGCATCACCCCATGGTTCCCCTCGGGAAGATGGTGTAATTTTTTTTGCTGCCTTTTTGGCGGCAAGTGTCCCACTTCAAAATTGCATTATGTAATATGTTCGCAGTTTGGTGTATAAAAAAAAAACTGCTTTCAAAAAGTTGGTTACGTTTCATGCGATGCATATCGGGAATCAGTGTTGTTTTAGTGATTGTCCCGACCTTTTGAAGCACAGTTATGATTGAAACATGTGGTCGCAATAACATTTATAACCACCAAAATAAATCGAGCGAAAAGTGTATTAAAATCGGCCCTCAAGGAGGCTCCAACGCACGGAGCACTTCGACAAGCCCTACTCTGTCTCGTGCCCTGGAATATTGCACTCTTTAGCTAACATGCGATACGGTGAACATAAATTATGAAAAAAATCCTTAACGAAATTGAAAAACGCTCTTTTTTCTCTCGCTCTGTCCGGCTCTGTTTACCTTTCTCTTGTCGGAGGCTGTTGTCCTTCAGGAAGACATAAAATTTGATGCCTTTTCGCCTGGTTCCGTTATTGTGTCTATACTCTGTTTCACCTTATGATGTACCGCAGGAAAGGCTACAAGCGCGAGCTTATTGCTCTGGGGCACATCCCGGCGGCACAAGTTAAGAGCGGCCTCCAACGCTATGAGGCTCGCGCTTCTATAGCCTTCGCTGCGGTACAACATAAGGTGAAACGAAGTATAGGGTGTATTCACTGGCGGCCATATCTGTCTGCGCTAATGCTGAGCACGTGCTGATGGCGAGCTTCCACAGTTATTTTGCAACGTGCACCCGGCACCATCAAGATTGCCGGTCTTGGCAGCCTATTAATGCGAGTTCATTCTGAGCATGCGCTCTAAACAGTGACCTCAAATATGGCGGTCAGTGAATACCCCCTATAGCACACAACAGGGGAAGCACCCATTGGAAACCGTGAGTAAACACCCGATTGAAAGTCTTAAGCTAACCCAAAAATTTCCATACGCCGGGCATACAACAACAACACTCACTTGAGCGGCCGGATAACGGGGGAGAATTACAGGTACCAGAATGCACCGCGGGAGCCGTGGCGTTGCGCAACTCCTGGTGAGATTGGTCTATTCTCGATCGGCTGTTTTCGGGTGGAAAAAAAAAATCTAATTTCGAGCCGCAAATTGCGTTCTGGGTAGTTAGGCTTTTATAGGTTATGCTCAAATAACAAATTGTGTTTTTGTATTTACGTTTATACAGCCCGAAGTTAGTCTGCCTAAACTGGCGACTTGTCCATGTTCAAATAAAACCCTGGGCGAGTAGGCATAACGCAGTACTCGAGTCCAATATTTGTGCCTGAGCTGGCCTTTTTTAGATGACGCCGAGAGTTCGGCACTATACGGCTCTCTCATCCAGAAGGCGTTGGCCGACGACGTGACACACGAGCTGTCACTGCTAACCCAGAGACTGGTCCGGGAAGTCCGCGACGAAAGACGCCGAGTCCGTGCCGAGGCCCGTCATCAGGAGCACGGGTTCCCTGTGGCAGGGCTCTGGACAGGGCCCCCTGCCTCCGGGAAGACGGTGCATCTCCAAGACGTAGCCGTCGTCCGTGGTCACGTGGTGACGCTCGAACGGGTAGCCCTTGCTCACGACCAGATGTTCCTGGAGGAAGCGGACATGGCCAACAAAGCGTCTCCGACTACGGCAGTGTCGCCTGTCTGCCTGGCACTTCGATACGCCTGAACCAAGCCGCCATCCGACTGTCAATGTACATCATAGAAAATACAGTTTGCAGACACTAGGGAGTTTTAGGGAACCGTTTTTGCATGTCCGATAGGCTGTAATGGGCCCTCCGGTACGAACTGAGCATCTGCTACCGCAGAAGACTCGCACATGCGCAGTACGCATACCTGAAGGCCCATCGCACCGTATACCGGATGTGCAAAAACCGTTCCCTAATGACCGAGGCGTGTTTCTTCCTTGTATAACGGTCCTCTCAGATTGGTCAGACAAAACTTGACTGCGGCAGACATGTTCCAAGCATACATATATGCCTGAACTCAAAAAGAAAACTGAGAGATTGTTTCCCCATACCAGACAAATTTCTGTGAAGATGTTTGCTTTCATATATGTACGAAGGCGTGTCCGTAGGATAATTGTCATTATGTCTGCATGCATGATGGTGTATGAGCAGTCTGACTGCGACTTTAGTGATCGCCGAGCATGCGTACATGGCCTCCTATATAAAGGGGAATGCCTGCGACATCCGCGCCTGATCCGGTCGCCAAATAAAAAGAAGGAAACGAAAAGGAAACGACAAAATATAAAAAAAAAGTGGCGATGGGAGCCGAGCGCACCGTGCGGCCCCTTTCCGAAATACTCCTTTTGAAGACTTACCCGAGAACTGGGGCGAGCAGGTTAAGAAGGTTGGGCGAGGGAACGAAAGGTGGGAGAGGAGGAAGCGGACGCCATGCTGGCGAGAGGACTCCCACCTTTCTTTCCCTCGCCCTACCTTCTGGAGTCGTCACCGGCTACGAAACATAAACCTTTAAAAAAGAAGGGAAAATGTGACAGGAGGACGAAGCCTCAAACTCTGAACTAAAAGTGAATCCGGTAAAACTCTTTTATACACATCGTACCCTGAAGGTCGCCACCCTTTGCACGCAAGAGGTCAATAATTCACTCAGCTCGAACCCTGCTGCGAACTGGAAGCACTTCGGCCCTGTCACTTGCCCCTCCTCTTCTGAACAAATGCAGTTTGCACACGCCTCGCCTGTTCGATTATATACACCTTTTTTCGTTTAGCCTCGCACCAAGCCACGTTGTCCCCCTATCCGGTATGCCTTCCGAACAAAAAGCAAGAGATTACAACCCCGAACAAGTAAAAAAGTATAGAAGGGTCATAACAAGAACGACTGACGGTTGCAATTAAAATGTTAACACGTTCTGCTGTCCAGGCGAGAAGAAAGCGATGTTTTCACGCATACCGGAAGTTCCAGAATTGAAGATGGCGGCGCCCACGTAGAAAAGGTGTATAGATGCTTACAAAGACAAACCGGGACGCCCTCCGCGAAACAGATGCGTCATTGGCCTTCACTTCAACACGTCACCCACCACTAAAAGAAAAACTTGAACTTGAAGAGAAGTTTTGGAAGCGTTACTTAGTTGCAGATTTGGCTTATACAATTGCCTATCATATTTATTTTGACTGTTTCTCTCCACTATTTCTGTTTTTGTCCACTGGATTTTACAATTACTGCATTCCTGGGCATGCTTCGCTACTTCATAGTTAGGAACTTTGATTGTGACGTTTCGCCTATGCTCGGTTAATCTGTCATTTAAACATCTGGAAGTCTGTCCCACATATTTGAGCCGATCTGCCAAGGGGATCTCATATAAGGTATAACTTATAATCCAACTCTGCAACTTCTATCTGTGTGCTTTTTGGCACCCCTTCCTCTCTGCGAGAAAACGGATGAGGTTGCCCAACTTGAAGTTCGTGCTAAAAACAACGTCCACACCAAACTTCTCCGCACATACCTCCACATTGCGCGATACCTCATGAAAATAGGGACGTTTAGCAAACCGTTACCGTGTCCCGTGTACCGCACTACTGGAGCCATTAGCGAGTTTTAGTAGACCGTGTTTCCCCCCTCCGCTAAGCCCTTCCGCTACCCGGAACTCTACAGCCAAGGCCATCGGCACGCAGGCGCAGTGGTGGTTTCTTCATAGCGGAGGGTAGCGGAGGGGGAAACACGGTCTACTAAAACTCCCTATTGAAGCATGCTTTTAAGCGGCTCCGGTAGTGCGGTACGCTAACGATTTGATAGAAGTCCCTATTAGGGAGTTTTAGCGAGTCGTTTCCACACGAACGGTTCGTCCTCAACCACATCGCCGACGCAACTGCGCGTGCGCGCGCGAGTCGTTGGGGACTTAAGGAGGTTCTTCTCGTTCGTTTACTCATTCCGGCCACTGGAGTCGTCCCCACCACGCAGCCAACACCGTTCAAAACTCAAATAAAAAAAAAAAAAAAAAAAAAAAATAAGGATGACGTTTTGTTTGGCTACTGCTTCCGCCGACCCAGCAGAGCGTTAGGTTTAGGAGGGGGATCGGTGGCCGAGTGGGATATCGCACACCAGCTCGGAGCACGTGGAGCGAAAGCTCGCGCTGCAGATCCCAGGATCCTTGGTTTCATCCCCACCTATACTCTGTTTCATACTTAGCGTGCAACGCTGTCAAAGCTACTGGCGCGAGCGTGGGGCTTGATCTCGTTGATCATTTGCACGCGTTCTCGCGCAAACAAAACCATAGATGAAGCCACGCGCTCGCGCCAGTAGCTTTGACGGCGTTGCACGCTAAGTATGAAACAGAGTATAGGGTGCCTTCATGTGCGCTTTGCTTAGGGTGGAGCACCGTGGGGTGGAGACATCTGGCCATATTGACCCACACTTGCATTTTCATTTAGCGCGTGAAAGAGCGTGTCCCTGCACGCGTTTGTGGCGCTGACCGTGCTATGGCGACATTTTGTTTTCGTCGATTTCTTAGTATTTTTCCCGTGAGCGCGTGCTGTCGGCATCGGGTACTACAAAGGGTGGCATCACCCTAAACAAAAGGACATTGAGGCACCCTATCCCCACCTCTGCTCGTTTCGATCTGGATAAGCATCGCGCCGGCGTGCGGTCGTGTACTGCGTACGTTAAAGACCCCAGGCTAGCGGCTGTACTGCACTGGCTAAAGTTCTCATCTACAGCTGGGAAACTCGTCGCCCGTTGAGGCAGACCAGGGTCTAGGCTGTATAAGCATACACACAACCCCATGTTTTGAGGCTTAATACAGCGGGAGGTGGGAGGGCAAAGTGTGGGTAATAAAAGAAAGAATAAAGATGGCTCGGGGGTGCGTGAGCAGTGGGAGCACGAGGGCAGTTCGAGCCAGGGCACCGTCGGAATCGGTAGTCGTCTCATCATTCTCCGCAGTAATAAATGCCATGATTTAGATTGCCTATGATTCGGCATTTTACAGTGTCATCTGGACAGTGTTGGGAAGTACTTCAAGTACATTGTACTGAAAGTACTACTTCAAGTAGGTTTTGATCAAATGTACTTTACTTGAAGTACAATCCTGATACATATACTTGTACTTTACTTAAAGTACTTTTTACAAGTACTTTGCGGGGGAAAGTACAAATTCGACTTCAAAGTGCATTCCCCAAATTCGGTCTTGCTGAATTTGTACCACAAATGATGCTTGTTCAACTCTGCAGAAACACTGCGACGCGGGAGCAGACGACGCGCCGCTCCGTTTGTACCGTGCGACTTCCCCGCAGCGTTTCAACCTCGCTGCTTCTCCCGTTCTCTCTCAGTCAGTGGCAAGGAGAATGAGGAAGAGGCGATCTTCACGAGTGTGACGAGTGGGTGGCCTGCGGAAGCTAAAGACCGGCCGACGGCATGCCCTCCTCTCCTACTGTTTTTAACCATGGGTGTATGCTTGGTGCAAGCCAGTGTGTGCGGCGCCAAGTTCACAGGTCAGAAGATTCGTGCAGTTTACGGAGTTCGCGGCACTTCCGAGTTGCAGAGTGCGGCGCAGACGATGGCTTCTTTACGGCAGAAGAAACTGCCAGCGACACACTCGGATGGCAACAAATTCTGTGCTAAATGCAAGCTCTGCCCGCTTGGCAAACGATCTCTGAGCTCGCAGTACGATGCAACATCAAATCTCACAAAGCATTTGAAGGTAAGTGAGCGCTTGGTTTTGTTTTTCCGCAGAATAATCTTTCGAACAGTTGTCCTAGTCTGCCTGCAAAACTACAACTTAAATGTTTACCAAGCATTGCGCGGAACTTAAGAAGCTGAACAGCCGCGGTAGCCTTAGTTTAGGAAGGGTTTCTTTTTGCATCTGAAACTACTGCGCATCGCTTTGTCGTTACAGCGGGTCCATATTTGTACAAGCGAATGACGTTTTAGCGAATGATATTTTAGGGCATAGGAATCATTTGAGCGAATGAATGTTTTTTCGAATGACGTTTTGGAAAATAGGCTGTTTGTAGACGGCGGCAGGCTAGCCTTCCAAACAGACCGCGCTACTCGCGTCACATCGCTATCGCTCGGGGAAAATTAATATCGTATCAAGCCCGAGCGTGCATCGCTTAGGGTTTACAGCCAAAGGTTCGGCAAGCAAAGCTACTAAAGCCTAGATCTATTCGCTACCACGAACGCCGCCATTGTCATTCGACGAAATGTCGTGGTTTCGTTTGCGTTCGCTGAAACGTCGTTCGATCAAGTGAACGCCTCCGATACGGGTCGAGATACGTCAGAACTTTCAGAGGCGTCGTAGTACCAGTAGTACTCGCGGTCGCAATTACTTGAATGCGTGTCCCATGCCTCGAGAGCTATTCAGCGATGGAGCTCCGTAGACGACCGCAAAATACAACACCTGTGGAAATGCACGCACTGGCGACGGGGGCTGCCGAGAACAGCCCGTAAAAAACGTTTATCGGCGGCACACGTCCTTTGAAAATATCGTGCCGGGTGCCATAAATCTAACTACACTTATCGGCTAACGTGGGTTGATCTAGCTGAAACACAACATTTCTGGATATATGCAGTACTCTCCTCCAGCCTTCCTTCTATTTATCTTATTTCAACGTTTACAACAACAGTTAGATATAAATTTGCTTACCTCGCGTTTCTTATTTTTTCGTTTAGTTGCGTTTCTTTTGATGGGACGTGGTTGAAAGTGAAAACCGACATTGCATACTTTAATTATTTCGCGGTTCTTATTTTTTTTTTATGAGCTTTTTTTTTGCCAGCACTTGGAAGGGTATCTTGACGCGGAACACAGACTTCCCTAGTACAGAGCGCGACACTGTTAGCGCGAACAAGCGATCGCCGGTTTTTCCCGTTTTTCTCTTTGAAACTAAGGGATTTTATCCAAGTTATTATTGCTACGGAAAGAGCTCATTTAGTTCTATAATGTAAGCGATAAAAGTTCGTGCTCGCTAATACTATTTAGAAGTAAAAAGCTAAAATGCGCGGAAGTCGTGTTCGCGCTAACAGTGCCGCGATGTGTACGTACCGATGCCATATTTCATTTCACACTCATAATGGGAAACGTATACCAGGCAACACTTATCCCCATGCTCTTCCCCGCTGCTTCGATGGCCCGTGCGTTTCTTTTTCATAACGAAATATTATTCGCGGTCGTCTATGGAAGCCATCGCAGAACAGTGCACGCGGGGTGGGACATCACGCTCATGCCAGGCGACTGCGACCGCCGGCACAGAAACAACCAGGAACAAGGACCACATAAAACTCGCGTGCACTCAGTCTATGAGACATCACTGCCGGCAATTTGTTTCTCGAAGTGCCGTGCCAGTTACCGACAATATATATCCACTTCATAAAATAAAGCCATCCAACAAAAAAAAATAGTCACACCAAGTTACGCGCTTCTACGGTGACCACTGAATTATGCCCTTTTTTTACACTTGCATCGCTCCGGTGCAGATTCTGTTATTTGACTGCACGAGTGCTCATGCAGTCAGACAATCTTTCGAGGTTATACACGCTGTCTTATCATGTTCACGCGAACGTTAAATGGGAGTTTAAAAGGAATGGTTTTCGGTCTTCCCTACAGACTCACCCTGGTGGTTTTGAGAAATACCAAGAACACAAAACAAGACCAAAGGAAACAGCCAGTGCACACGGAACACAGATGACGCTTTAACAGACCATCGGTCGTTCCACGTCGGTTCACCAATGCAGAGTGAATGACGCCATCACCAAATTCGTTGTGAACGGACTCCAACCTCTTCGGATTGTGGAGACGAATTACTTCAAAGATTTTGTTTTGGCGCTTTGCCCGAATGCTAGTGTTCTGTGCCGAAAGACCCTTGGAGACAAGATTGAGAAACAATACAAAGTCATGATTTCGAACATCAAACGAGAGATGAGCAGTGCCTCAAGCATTTGCACGACTGCAGATATTTGGTCAACCAACCACAAAAGCTTCATGGGCATGACAGTTCATTGGTTGACAGAAAAACTTCAGAGAGAATCCTGCGCCATTGCTTGTCGTCGCGTGACAGGCAGACACACATTTGACAAAGTTGGTGAAATGATCTCGGAGATCCATGGAGAATTTGTTGGTTATAACCAGTGCTCCAAAATTGTATATACAGTAACAGGCAACGCAAGCAACTTTGTAAAGTCGTTTAAGATGTTCGGTGTTTTAGAGGTACCTGAAGAGTTTCAGCGCGTTCCACCTGTGCAGGCTCAGGTAGGCGAGCCTGATTTGAGTTCTGGCTCTGACGATGGAGGCGATAGTGATGAGGTTTCTTTCTCTGACATTTGTGAAATCATGAACCAACCGAATGAGCCCCTGGTGTCACTTCCATCACACATGAGGTGCGCCGCTCACACATTAAACCGGATC
The DNA here is from genome assembly GCA_013358835.2 of Ixodes persulcatus. Lineage (NCBI taxonomy): Eukaryota > Metazoa > Arthropoda > Arachnida > Ixodida > Ixodidae > Ixodes > Ixodes persulcatus. Next base: position 25,878 of record JABSTQ010009660.1, on the reverse strand, counting down.
GCAACCACTGACGTGACCAACGCTCTATCGAAACAAAAGGCGGTTCATATAAGAAGCACTGCCGTGGGGCAATGGCAAAATGCTCCAAACTGTGGTCAACTTTCAATCACAGTGATCTGGCAGCAAATGTGGTTCAGGATCTTACTGGCATGTCTCTTCGAACGCCAGGAGAAACGCGGTGGAACAGCACCTTCGATGCCGTTCGTAGGTTGACAGACGAAAGAGTGAAGGACCATCTGGGAGAAATTATGGAGAAGCTAAAATTACCCCCGTTTTCCCGCAATGAAGTGGAATGCTTAGAGGAATACGTCATTGTGTTTTCGCCCTTGGCAGAAGCCCTCGACAGACTGCAAGGGGAAAAGCATTGTTTCCTGGGCGAACTGATGCCCACTGTCCAACAGACTGTGAAATTAATCCGTGTAGCTCAGCGAACTCTCAAACACTCTTCAGAGCTTGCTGAAGCCCTCCTTGCAGGGTTGCAGAAGAGATTTGGAGACATGAATAACTTCGCAGAAGGGAGTAAGGTCTTCGCGGTTGCGGCTGTTTGTCATCCCACCTTCAAGCTTCGTTGGGTTCCGAAAGAAAAGAAGGAGTGGGCAAGAAATTGCTTCACTGAAGCAGTAGTGAAGAACGCCAGTTTATGCGTAGAGGAAGCAAGCTCTCCAAGGCAAACATCAGGAAAACAAGACTCATTCTTCAATTTCGAGGAAGACTGTGCAGGCCCCGAAGTTGAGCACGATGAGTCTGCGCGGATGGAGTGCTTGCGATACTTAGAACAGCCCGCTGGTAATATCGAACAGCTAGAGCTGTGTCCTCGTGTTAAGGGTGTTTTTATCCAACTGAACTGCGTGTTGCCTTCCTCTGCTCCGGTAGAGCGTCTTTTTAGATGCGGAGCATCTCTTGCTCGGGTCTATGTCCCGCGGCGTCGGCGTTGTAGTCGGCACTCGAACTACGCACGCGCAACTCTCCTCCTTCCCTCTCTCCAACAGCTACGCGTTACTCACTCCGCTCTCTCTCTCTCTACCAGCTGCGTGCACTGCGCGTGCGTTCGCTTCTCCTCACACCGCGCGCGCACGCGCAACTCTCCTCCTCTAGTCTCCTCTCCTTCAAGTGTGAAAAAAAAAATAAACGGCGAGCGGCGAGCGTTCCAAGTTTCTCTGCCGCGAGCCGCGACGAAGGCTCGCGTAGGGGGTAACGCTAGGGCAGTCGGTGGCGCCATCTCTCGACATCAGCACGCAACTGACTCTTTCCTCGGAACCAACACGATGCTCCGCATCACCCCATGGTTCCCCTCGGGAAGATGGTGTAATTGTTTTCCACCGGAGCTTTAGTTGAGACGCCACGACGGAACCGCTTGTCGGACTTCATGTTCCAGAAGCTGTTGCTTCTCAAAGCTAAAGAGAAGTTTTGTAAGTAAATCGTATTGCAATAAATGATTTCGGTTTATGCCTGTATGAGCAAGCTTCCACAGTACTTGTCTTTTTCGTTGTTTTCAGAAGACAATAACTATATACTCGGTCTCAGTCGTTATGAAAAGCGCTGGGAAAGACAAGGGGACGAGCGCGTTGATCTGGGCAGTGCCCAACTATTGCCCGAAGGCTCGGGGAAGTCGAAGTTCTTTCAACAACCACGCGCTCGCGTCCGAGGTTTTCCCAGTGCCGCACATAACTGTTGATGTGAAGTATAAGTTCGCGCTAACTTCGAACAACACAGTGGCGGATTGTCTTCATGTGAAAAGGCGCTATTTGTCTTTAGAGACCTCATCTGGTCATTTCCCTGAGGGAAGTGATGGTTGCTATAAGATTGACGCAAATAAGCGCATTATAACTTTATTGTATGGAATAGATCGTCAGCGCGAGAGATCTACTGTGTGACCTCTTGATCATGTTCAATATTCGCTGCCATTCCCGCAAATAATTAATGTCTCCTTTTATTACGCGCTCAAGGACCCATGGGGCTACGCGTATAATAAACGATTGTGTAAAGAAGTACTCGTACTTTACTGTGAAAGTACATTGTATTTAAAGTACTTTACTTCAAGTACATTGCCCCCGATGTACTTACCACTTTACTTGAAGTACATAACCTCTTATCTACTTTGTACTTGACTTCAAGTACTTTTTTATGTACTTTACCCAACACTGGATCTGGATAGAATATCAGATTGGTACATGATTTGGAAGTTATAACTTCCAAATCCTGTACCAATCTCTTCCAAATCCTGTACCACTATCCAGATCGCACTGTAAAATGCCGAATCATAGGCAATCTAAATCATGGCATTTATTACTGCGGAGAATGATGAGAAGACTACCGATTCCGACGGTGCCCTGGCTCGAACTGCCCTCGTGCTCCCACTGCTCACTTATCTGCAAAGTACATTTGATGCGAATCCCACCAAACACATGCGTACTCCAGTTTCGGTGGAGCATCGCGTAAATTTTTAATATGGAAATGTAAAGTTCGGCTGGCCTTTTTTTAACAGTTCCAGTGACATTAATATTAAAAAAAGTGTTCTTGACAAAGTAGTTTTCAAATATTTAACAGCAGTGTTATTACTTAATTTATGATGATCAATAAAATAGCATGATGGTACAGGGTTAAGTTTTCTCTCAAAAATAACTTGCACACATTGAATGTGGATGAGTGTGTGCAAGTCATTTTTGGGAGAAAACTCCATGCTTTGTGAAGTAACGTGTACACACTTTTCAAGCGCCGCTTATCATCCCTACGAAAACTGCTGAGTCACTGGGTTGTGGACGCATGTACGGCGTCTTATGTTTCGCAGAAGGGAGCTATACTGTGTATGGCCAGAACGGGTATACAGATAGAGTAAGTTCTTGCGTTCATTACAAGATACGGATCTAACGGCTAGAGACACACCACCGGAGGCAAAGACCAGCGAAGACACTTACAATGTCCTTGCAAGCGTCAGGATCATTTCCGGTGTAAAGCGGCTCCTGCAGCCCCTTGGAACGCACCAAGGACGTCGACAGCCCACAAGCGGCAGTAGCGATCAGCACAAACCCCCCGAGGTGCGACGGTGGCAACATCGTAGCAACGGCGCTCTAGCCCCACAAAGCACCTAAAGTGACGCGCTTACTGCGGAGGTTGTGTACGTGTATGCGCAACTGTACCGGGAGAAGGATGATGTCTTGTAGACTCAGGAGCTGTCCGAGACCGCAGTTCAGCTTGATTTGAAACTGCTAATGCATCATACAAAGGTCAGTCTGGAGAAGTTGTTCCGAGGCGCGTTTCTTCCTTGTGTGGTGGTCCCGTCCCCGTGGGAAACACAAAAACTGTCTTTAGACACGTTCGGCTTCGAAAAGGCTCGAGGTGTGTCCGCAGATACGTATGTCGTCATGCCTGCAGCGAACAACGTTTCTTGTGTATGAGGTGTGAGCAGTAGCATTCTCGTTCATAAAAAAATAATGGAATCTCGAGGTGTACAAAGCCTGGAGGGAAACTGAAACCCTACAGTCGTTGACAGGTTAAGAATGCGGTATTGGCGACGTGAGCGATCGAAAGTGTCGCTGTGGTCGGCCTATCACAATGGGCTGAATGCTGACTATGACGTCAGCAAAGTATGTCTCATCGACGGAAATAAGAGGAATGTAAGAACTTCAATTTTGACGGTGTTTGCAGTGTTGATTTGAGAGCGCAATGATTTCAGGCTTCCTCCATGCCCATTACAAACACCATCGAACTTGTTGTTCACAAGGTAATGACGTCACGAAAGGTAACCGAACGAGGGCGCACCGAAACATCTCGGCGCTATAGACGTTTCCACTGTTTACAAAAATCACAGTCCACACGTGTTAAATCACAGTCCAGAACGCGCACGTTCGTCGCTTCGGAAAGCGAGCAAATCACGCGCCATACGCACGAACACTGAAAATGGAACCTGCCAAGTGTCCTTTTTTGGAAAGGCCTATTTATAGATACTCCGTCTCTAGCGCGAGATATCTGCTTTTAATGACACCTCGTCGCACGTGCCGCCATTTCCCGCGGTTGAAGGCAATGTGCGCGTGTGGAGGCGGAGCTTCGACGTTTCGTAGATTCAGCGGCTGAACCAGGAAATAATTCATACATCCTGACAGTGATTAATGCGAAAAACAAAGAAACAATGATCCCGAGACCGTGTAAAGAAAAGAGGGAAGCAGCGAAGAAAGGTAAAGCGAAAGCCTCCTGCATCATTCATTGCTGACAAACGTGCCCGATAGTGCAACGACTACGACATATTAGTTCCAAAGCGAGAAGTCACGCCATTGCCTTCCCACCTGCTAGCCGGACACAAACAAATACCAACATACAGACGACGACAAAACCTCTCAAGGTGATTGGCTCATCACTGTCGGTTGCCATGGTGATCGCCATTTTGGACCCTTTGAAAGCATCGAAGCTTCGAAAGGGTCGTTAAAACCAGTCGCACCAAGATCGCTAAGGAACATCATCGTACTGAAAGCGTTCCTCGGCCAATACGAGCGTTCATGAAAAAAACTTATCGCGCATGGTTATTTCCCCAAATCTCTTACAATTATCTTGCTCTTCTTGCGTGTTTCAAGACAGTAAAATTATTTTTCAATGCCCCCAAACACCGACGCCGCGTGAGATGACGTACATCTTCGTACCGCCATGACACGCAACGTCAGTGCTCGTAGACATTGACAAATAATTTTATTTGAAACAGGCAAGAAGGGCAACATAATTGTAAGAGATCTGGGGAAATAAGCATGAGTGATAAGTTTATTGCATGCACAGTGCCAAAGACGCTCAAAATGGCCGAGGAACGCTTTCAGTACGATGATGCTCCATAGCGATCTTGGTGCGACTGGTTTTAACGACCCTTTCGAAGCTTCGAATCTTTGAAAAGGGCCAAAATGGCGATCACCATGGCCACCGACAGCAATGAGCCAATCACCTTGAGAGGTTTTGTCGCCTGTACTTTGGTATTTGTTTGTGTCCGGCTAGCAGGTGGGAGGGCAATAGCGCTACTTTCCCAGATCCAGTGACTTTATCTGGGAACAGAGGCTGGGAGGTGCACCACCAGGTTTCCACACCGTCCCTGCCAACGTTACGTTGGTCCCTGCTCTGCCGCTTACGTGACCTAATATTCCCCCTCGTAGGGAAATGCGGTTAACTTTCTGCCGAACAAGCGGGCCCAGAGGTGCCATCAGGATTGGAAATAAATTCAACAAAGAAGCGTGGGCAAGTTAGCACTGGGAGCACAAAGAGCACAGCAGATGAAGAAGTGCAGGGGCATGGAGGCAATTAAAATTTGAAGAAACGTTAATTAAAATGGATGACTGTTACAACAAATGCAGATGGGAACAATATTGCGAAGTTGAAATGATTCCGGAATCATGTCGAACTTGTTGAAATGATTCCGGAATCATTCCGCACTTTCGCGATCCCGGAATATAATGGGGGGAACCGGACATTTCGGTGTAGGACGTTTCGGTGCATGGCGTTTCGGTGCGGTCTTTTCGGTGCACGGATCATTTCGGTGTACGGACTTTCTGGTGCACGCACTTTTCGGTGCATGAAATTTTTGGTGTAAATATGTGCCTCGATTTATTTTTAGGATTAGAATTGAACGGGAACGGAATGGCAGCAGAGCTGGGAGGAATGGAACAGAAATTGAATATATGTACTTTTTGCAGGGAATGGAGTCGGGTTTTATGTGAGTTGTGTCGATCTTCAGCTAGTGCCTACGAGCTGCTCGCGCAATTCTCTAGCGTATGGTGACTCTATCAATGCACTGAAGGTGACTGACGGTTCATTGTACCAACGGCACGTATTCCTTCGAGGATGAAAGTGGCGCGCGGCACCTCCATGCAGTGAAGCAACCAAAACTGAAAAGTAAAAGGTGTTCCTGGCAACGCGAGATGCGAAAACGAGTCTGCTCTAACCATGTACGATTAGCACGTAGCTTTGAACCCATACGATCAGTATTTGCGTGGAACACAAATAAAGAATCAGCGGTTTTGTGTATGTACTTGTGGCAGTGCATGGGGATTTACGGCAGGTATACGCGGTGCCACTTCTGACTGTGCACTCGACTCCAGCTGTGCTCTTCTTGCGTGTTTCAAGACAGTAAAATTATTTTTCAATGCCCCCAAACACCGACGCCGCGTGTGATGACGTACATCTTCGTACCGCCATGACACGCAACGTCAGTGCTCGTAGACATTGACAAATAATTTTATTTGAAACAGGCAAGAAGGGCAACATAATTGTAAGAGATCTGGGGAAATAAGCATGAGTGATAAGTTTATTGCATGCACAGTCCCAAAGACGCTCATAATGGCCGAGGAACGCTTTCAGTACGATGATGCTCCATAGCGATCTTGGTGCGACTGATTTTAACGACCCTTTCGAAGCTTCGAATCTTTGAAAAGGGCCAAAATGGCGATCACCATGGCCACCGAGAGCAATGAGCCAATCACCTTGATAGGTTTTGTCGCCTGTACTTTGGTATTTGTTCGTGTCCGGCTAGCAGCTGTGGGAGGGCAATAGCGCTACTTTCCCAGATCCAGTGACTTTAGCTGGGAACAGAGGCTGGGAGGTGCACCGCCAGGTTTCCACGCCGTCCCTGCCAACGTTACGTTGGTCCCTGCTCTGCCGCTCACGTGACCTAATATTCCCCCTCGTAGGGAAATGCGGTTAACTTTCTGCCGAACAAACGGGCCCAGAGGTGCCATCAGGATTGAAAATAAATTCAACAAAGGAGCGTGGGCAACAAGTTAGCACTGGGAGCGCAAAGAACACAGCAGATGAAGAAGTGCAGGGGGCATGGAGGCAATTAAAATTTGAAGAAACGTTAATTAAAATGGATGATTCCCGGCGGGCAGGAAAAGTATTCCAGCATTTATACATGAAAAGTTTAAACACATAATGGAAAAACCACTGTGTTACAAAAATGCAGATGGGAACAATATTGCGAAGTTGAAATGATTCCGGAATCATTCCGCACTTTCGCGATCCCGGAATACAATGGGGGGAACCGGACATTTCGGTGCAGGACGTTTCGGTGCATGGCGTTTCGGTGCGGCCTTTTCGGTGCACGGACTTTTCGGTGCACGGATCATTTCGGTGTACGGACATTTCGGTGTACGGACTTTCCGGTGCACGCACTTTTCGGTGCACGAACTTTTTGGTGTAAATATGTGCCTTGATTTATTTTCAGGATTAGAATTGAACTGGAACAGAATGGCAGCAGAGCTGGGAGGAATGGAACGGGAATTGAATATGTACTTTTTGCAGGGAATGGAGTCGGGTTTTATGTGAGCTGTGTCGATCTTCAGCTAGTGCCTACGACCTGCTCGCGCAATTCTCTAGCGTATGGTGACTCTTAAGACATGTATGAATGCACCGAAGGTGACTGACGGTTCATTGTACCAACGGCACATATTCCTTCGAGGATGAAAGTGGCGCGCGGCGCCTCCATGCAGTGAAGCAACCAAAACTGAAAAGTAAAAGGTGTTCCTGGCAACGCGAGACGCGAAAACGAGTCTGCTCTAACCATGTGCGATTAGCACGTAGCTTTGAACCCATACGATCACTATTTGCGTGGAACACAAATAAAGAATCAGCGGTTTTGTGTATGTACTTGTGGCAGTGCATGGGGATTTACGGCAGGTATACGCGGTGCCACTTCTGACTGTGCACTCGACTACAGCTGTGCTGTTGTGCAAGTATTCGAAGCAGGGAGCAAGATAGCTTCTTTCCCTGCGCATGAACTAGCCAAACAAACACCACGCTGACCAGTGTTGTGACTCAGGGCTTGTCCACGTAGTCGATCACCGCTGGAGCCATGCGTACGATTAGCACGTAGCTTTGAACCCATACGATCAGTATTTGCGTGGAACACAAATAAAGAATCAGCGGTTTTGTGTATGTACTTGTGGCAGTGCATGGGGATTTACGGCAGGTATACGCGGTGCCACTTCTGACTGTGCACTCGACTCCAGCTGTGCTGTTGTGCAAGTATTCGAAGCAGGGAGCAAGATAGCTTCTTGCCCTGCGCATGAACTAGCCAAACAAACACCACGCTGACCAGTGTTGTGACTCAGGGCTTGTCCACGTAGTCGATCACCGCTGGAGCCATGCGTACGATTAGCACGTAGCTTTGAACCCATACGATCAGTATTTGCGTGGAACACAAATAAAGAATCAGCGGTTTTGTGTATGTACTTGTGGCAGTGCATGGGGATTTACGGCAGGTATACGCGGTGCCACTTCTGACTGTGCACTCGACTCCAGCTGTGCTGTTGTGCAAGTATTCGAAGCAGGGAGCAAGATAGCTTCTTGCACCTGCGCATGAACTAGCCAAACAAACACCACGCTGACCAGTGTTGTGACTCAGGGCTTGTCCACGTAGTCGATCACCGCTGGAGCCATGCGTACGATTAGCACGTAGCTTTGAACCCATACGATCAGTATTTGCGTGGAACACAAATAAAGAATCAGCGGTTTTGTGTATGTACTTGTGGCAGTGCATGGGGATTTACGGCAGGTATACGCGGTGCCACTTCTGACTGTGCACTCGACTCTGCAGCTGTGCTGTTGTGCAAGTATTCGAAGCAGGGAGCAAGATAGCTTCTTGCACCGCGCATGAACTAGCCAAACAAACACCACGCTGACCAGTGTTGTGACTCAGGGTTTGTCCACGTAGTCGATCACCGCTGGAGCCATGCGTACGATTAGCACGTAGCTTTGAACCCATACGATCAGTATTTGCGTGGAACACAAATAAAGAATCAGCGGTTTTGTGTATGTACTTGTGGCAGTGCATGGGGATTTACGGCAGGTATACGCGGTGCCACTTCTGACTGTGCACTCGACTCTGCAGCTGTGCTGTTGTGCAAGTATTCGAAGCAGGGAGCAAGATAGCTTCTTGCACCGCGCATGAACTAGCCAAACAAACACCACGCTGACCAGTGTTGTGACTCAGGGTTTGTCCACGTAGTCGATCACCGCTGGAGCCATGCGTACGATTAGCACGTAGCTTTGAACCCATACGATCAGTATTTGCGTGGAACACAAATAAAGAATCAGCGGTTTTGTGTATGTACTTGTGGCAGTGCATGGGGATTTACGGCAGGTATACGCGGTGCCACTTCTGACTGTGCACTCGACTCCAGCTGTGCTGTTGTGCAAGTATTCGAAGCAGGGAGCAAGATAGCTTCTTGCCCTGCGCATGAACTAGCCAAACAAACACCACGCTGACCAGTGTTGTGACTCAGGGCTTGTCCACGTAGTCGATCACCGCTGGAGCCATGCGTACGATTAGCACGTAGCTTTGAACCCATACGATCAGTATTTGCGTGGAACACAAATAAAGAATCAGCGGTTTTGTGTATGTACTTGTGGCAGTGCATGGGGATTTACGGCAGGTATACGCGGTGCCACTTCTGACTGTGCACTCGACTCTGCAGCTGTGCTGTTGTGCAAGTATTCGAAGCAGGGAGCAAGATAGCTTCTTGCACCACGCATGAACTAGCCAAACAAATACCACGCTGACCAGTGTTGCGACTCAGGGCTTGTCCACGTAGTCGATCACCGCTGGAGCCATGCGTCGCCCAGGACATCGAGCAGGGTTGGTAGCGAGCCTGGGTGTCTCGTCTCAAACTGTTTATTTACACTCTATGTACAGTCTGCCGTTCGGCATGAGAACAACATGAGAACACCCTGTAGCAGCGGCCTGCACATCCGTAGTAGGGAATCCCCAGGGTTCAGGCCTTCACCAAGACTGTAGGGCCAGTCCCTAACATTCAGGTATGCGCTTCCCGTCTCTCACACACTGCCACACGCGGCACACACAGGGAAGGGCCAGACGTCCTTGGCCGCGGTGTCGCCGGTCAATCTCGGCGGACAATGGTGCCATCGAAGTCGAGGAAGGCGGAAGACATCCATAATTGCACGCGTCATGGCTTCCGTGTGTTAGGGGATAATCCCATGGGCGATCTAAGCTGGGGAAATTGAGTAAAGCCCCCTCCTTTGTCGAGGACGTCCCTAGGCTGTCGTGTCGCCGTGCGTCGAGGTCAGACAGCAGAAGCAAGGAGAGGGGCCCGACGGCAATGTCGGCCAGAGAAGACACTGGCGTGGGTCAATTCGATGATCCTTCGGAGAAGGTCACTTCGTCCCCGTAATCCAAGGTGCGTTGGCGACTCCAGGGCGCCTCTCGCTTTGTCTCCGGGCGCAGCTGACCCTAGCCACCTGGCGACGATGCTCCAGGGCGTTCACCCGTGCCGGTCGGTTTGGAGGTGCAAGGTCGTCTCCTGGGGCCTTTCGCAACACTAGGTATCTTACGCGGTTCTTTTGCGAAGAATGATGGGTGGCTTTAATTTTGGTTACGAACCTTTCAAGTTCCATCGGGCTATTGATGACTGTTTTTCTTTTTTTGGTAGGGAGGTGAGGAGAAAAGTGTGTGTGTGTGTGTGGGGGGGGGGGGGGGGGGGCCCCCCCAAGCCGGGAGATGTGTGGGCCTCCAGTCAGGGGCAAGTGTGTAATGGCACAAAGTTAGGGATGCCGCGAACCTTTTACGAACCGAAGATCAAGCGGTTCAAAAGATTTTGAATTTTCGAACTTTCCATATCGAGAAATTCGACGGAAGTAGAATTTTCGAACTTGCTAAACTAAGAAGTTCGACGCTTTTCAAAATTTCGAACTTTGCATGTTGTTCGAGGCGGGGTTTAAGCCGCACGTCCGGAGGCTTCCTGGCTCGTGACGACGACCATTCCCCGAAGTGAAGAACCCAGGGGTCCAGTGGAGGTGGGAGATTTGGTAACGTAACGAACGGTTTAATTACATGGTTGCAATACAGTCGTCAAATCCGAGAGAACAACGGAGCAGCCTCACGCTCCGCCTTATATAGGGTCCGTTTTCTCCCTCACTCTCCGCCAGGGCAACAGGTGCAACCGCCAAGTGCGTTGCAGCAAAGTCCGCCGCGTCGTAGCCAGAAGTGCGTCGTAGCCATGGTTCTCCGCAGTTAGGCCATGCCTCTCTCCCCTTCCGGAGCGCACGAACCCACACGCACACACACACACGTCCCGTCGACGTCACGGACGCGTTGAGACTCGTTTTGGGCAGGCTTCGACAGGTGGGCGAGAGTCCTGAACAGATCGTGACTCGTTTCGGGCAGGCTCCAACAGGAGGGCGACTGTCCTGAACAGATCGTGACTCGTTTCCGCAGCGTTGAAACTCGGAAGAAGGTTGCCGAAGGTTCCATTCTTAACAATGTTCAGAAATGCCATGTTTTTCCAACCTTCGAACTTATTAAAAGTTCGATTCTTTTCGAACCTTCGAATTTATTACGCTGCAAAATTCGATGCTTGTCGAACTTTCGAACTTGATAAACTAAAATTTTCGATGATTTTCGAACTTTCAAACTTCTTGCACTAAAACGTTCGAATTTGCGAACTTCCTACGCTCAGAAATTCGATAATTTCGAACTTGCGAACCTATTTATCTAAAGAATTTGAAAATTTTCGAACTTTCGATTCCTGAAAATTTAGAAGTTCGACGAACTTCGAAAGACCGGCAGACGGTTTCATTTGAATTCAAGCAGTAAGTTACATTCATAATTTTTTTTTTCGAATTTTTACATGCGGTGCCGCATTCCTTGCGAAAGGCAATGCCGTTTTTTTTCATGTTCTGGCATGCTTAGTTTTAGAGAAATAAATTCCCGAAGGAGCAGGAAGGACGACGCGGGTTTTGGCAATTGTCGTTTGTGCCATATTTGAAGCGCGCTATAGCCGAAGCTATTTATGGTAGAGATTAGTGATGGGCCGAACTTTTGCCGAATCGAAAGTTCGGCGCCGAATCTCGGGATTCGGCAAAGCCGAACTTTTGCCGAACTTTTCTAAAGATTCGGCAAAAATACATTGTTACCAGACTTAAAGGGGCGGTGCAACGGTTTCAATGGTGAAAAAATCGCCAGTTTGCATTTTTCATATTGTTTATCCAAGCCCAAGTGACCAAAAACGTGTCACCTTTCCCCGAAAAACTGCTATTCTGCTGCGTAATCGCAAGGCAAAAACGAATTATTTGCCGATCTGCAGCCGCCTGTGGTGGCTACGGGAACTAAAATGACAGCGTCTCTGGGGGTACGCGGAAGTCAACAAACCCTGTCCCCCTCCGCTGCTACACTCGCAGTCAGCCCCGTGGCGATCCGTCCTTTGTGTCCATCGCGCGCCGCGACCTTCGACGAGGCTAATCCTTTGAAAGTCGACAATCGCGGAGGAAGCGGCTGGGGTCTCTGAAGAGAGGGCCCAAGGGGAAACCACGTGAACCCCCAGAGTACGTCACTCGAAAGTCGGCGTAAAGAGTTGAGGCACTTCGACCTTCGATTTGTTTCATTTTTTTTTTTTAAATAAGAACTAGCGCTCGCAAGAAAATGCGGTTTTCGGTTTTTCGTTACATTTGTGACGCAGATGAATTTCCGCAGTTAATTGGCCAAAGTTTGAAAATCGTTGCACTGCCCCTTTAACGTTGATATTTCATTTTTTCTGGCGAAAAAGGGTTTTATGTTTCCTTTTTCTCAACTTATATGCAAAATCTAATGCATATTGACATGGGCGTACCAACCGGGGGGCGGGGGGGGGGGGCAAGGGGGGCGCTTGCCCCCCCAGTTCTCAGAGTGGGGGGCAAGGCATGTGTTTCGCCCCCCCCCCCCCCCCCCCCCCCCCCCCCCCGAAACAGCCACCACTGGGCAGGGCAAATACTGGCCGGCGGCGCCCAAGGAATATGCCCCCGACCCGCGGGAGCATATTGTTAAAGGGGCCCACCAACAATTTTTTGACTGCTTTGAAGTTCGCGCTGAAACGGAGCTCCATGAAAGCAGCAACACCGAGGAAAAAAAATATTACAGAAATTCGCAATATTTTGTGAGTTATTAGCAAATTAAATATTGCAGAAAACAACTTTAAATAAGCAAAACATCGCGCTTCATGACGTAAAATGAAACAGTTTAGCGATTGGAGCAAAGCGGTTGTCCAATTGGACGCGAGTTTGGTTGATAGCCCGTCGGACGGTCGGCCATTAGGCCTCGCTGCAACCATCGTAGCTTTGGAATCAAGTTGCCATCATCGATGAATTTACCGGGCTTATCGGATTTTGAGCGCCGAATTCTTAAAAAGGAGTGCGGAGCTGGGCGTCGCGCCGTACGAGGACACACCACGCAAGCGCCGCGACGCGTCTCTCACCGCTTCGACAGCCGCGGAAGGCTCGACCAGCTCGACTCCCGCAACTCCGCGTCCGCCACCGGAGCCACCGGAGCCACCTCGGCGAGTAGGAGGCACTCCGCCGCTGGGAGGCGCGCATGAGCGACGAGGCGCGTTGTTTTCGCCCTTTTTACCTTTACTTTGCAACTTTATTAGCTCTATAAAAACGACTTTTTAGAGAAATAATGACGGTTAACGTGTGATATACTTTATTTCGCTTCAAAATTTCTGGGACGGCTCTCGCCAATCACGAAACCCAGTGAATGTGACGTATAGTGAAAGGGAGCGCCGTTGTACGCGCGCATTTGGCACCTCGCGGCGCCACCGTCGGAGGAGGTGTTTCTGAGTTGTCAAATTAAAATATGATGCGCTAATATTTTTAAACTCTTTCGTTGTCCACTGGGTTTCCGGGACCACTAGCGTGGAGAAACCACAAAAAAAAGTAGACGCTCAAATACTGTTGGAGGGCCCCTTTAACGCGCAGGCGATACACACCCCAGCAACGACCCTCACTCCGAATTGGCTGGTTCGTAGAGATAGGCGCTGCCGCCGTCAATATAGGCAGCGGTTACAATGCGAGTTTCCGAGCGTAGCTTAGTGGTAAGATGTCTGCCTCGTACGTAGCGGACCCGGGTTTTTATCCACGGTGTGGGCTTACTTCTTTTATTTTTTTTTTTTAATCGAACATTTTTTTTTGTCGAGGCATTTGGCGATATTTACGACATTTGTTTTTTACGAGTAACACTGAAAAAGCGAATGTTGTCGACGAAACATCGCTGTACTAAATGGTACGGACTTGAATTTACGAAGGTGCATGGGGGACAGCGGGGCTTGGGTTGCCGGCTGGACGCCGCAAAGCGGCGTGTACGACGGGGGAAGCGGCGTGAACTAAAGCCCCTCTATCCTGGGAAAATTGGCGCCATTCATTGTTCTGGAAATGCTGGAGACACGTGCCGCGCACTACTTCCGGGAAGAACATGGCTTCTGAAGTCTAGCTCAGTGCTGCGCTGTGCCGCCATAATCTTCCCAAGGGCCGCACGTTGCACGTGCCTCGTGCATCGACGCACCTTGCGCTACTTTTGGGGGGGTTAATGCGCTTCGAACGATACACGCGCCGTCCGAATCCGAAATCTAAGCTCCCGCGCGTTGACGAGCAGCCAATCCGGCGTGAGCGTCGTTGCTAGGGGGTCTATCGCCTGCGCCGTAAAAGTTAGTGATTGACCGAATCTGCCGAAATTCAGATTTGGCAAAGGTCGGCACATGGCGAAATTGTGATAGAAAGTTCGGCAAACATTCGGCAAACATTCGGCAAATGTATGCGCACGCGCATGAACGCGACGGGGCCATGAATCGCAAATGGACGCCGCGCAGTCGTTTCGTTACCATCATACAGTTTAGTACAACCAGTGGTTACGGCGAGGTGCGGAGTAGGCAACACAGTAACTGTGCGTTTGTGAGCCTTTTTTAAATGTGGTTTTCTTCAATATTTTCTGCCTCAAGAACAGAAGATCGACCAGAACTTACGCAGTCCACTGCGCAAGTGACAAATGATGCGGTGCATTCTAGATAATGTAATCTTCATTTGACCTTTGCATTGATGCAACGAGGTAGTTGAAACATTGACTGACAACTGACAATCACGCTCAGTGTGCGCAGCCCACTGCCGTCAAACGAGGCAGAGTCACGAGAGCTTGTCAGAATGTATACGGGATGCAGCCGACGTCGTCGTCATAATGTGATACATTTTCCCCCCTTCTTTTTCCCCCTATTTTTACGTACCTTCGTAGTGTGTTTATTCTGTACATTTACATGTCTGTTTTGTTTTTTCCCATGTGGTGGCGGGCTGGCAGGCGCTTTGCGTAAGGGTTTTCACCTATCTGCTGTGGTTCTCCTTAGGGCCACTGCCTTTGGGAGTACCACGTTCGCGGCGAGACGCTCTACCGCGAAGCGGGTTCGTACTCGCGTGGCATGCTGCTCGTCGAGCGCAAAGAGACACCAGTCACGTTGGTAACGGTGATAAACTCTGTTTATTTACAATGCAAAACAAATAACAAAAAGACAGCGGCTATCAGATGGTGAACGCCGTCGGTGTGGAGATCGCCCACGGCCGAACGGTCGTTCACGAAGATACAAAAGACGGGGTAAACGCTCACCGGTGCGCCGGACGGCTCCCCGTTGTCGCCGCCGCCGAAATCCCAGGAAGAAGAGAAGCCAGATCCCGCTGTCCGCTGGTTTTAAAGGGATACTTCAACGAAATTTGAAATATTCCCGTCGTGTTCAAAAATAGGTTGAATATGATCCACAATATCCGTAAATGACAATCGCACGTTTGTACTTTGAGCCTGGTGGCTGTATTTTTCGTTATTAACGGCCCACTCTGGCAAGCGCTCGGAGAAGGCCCAGCGGAGACCACGTGACACCCAACGCAATCGTGACGTAGGTCGTCTCGGGACGAGCAAAGCTACGGCGAGGCTGACGTCGAGAGGATGGCCTAGTCGTTCCAGCCACCAAAGCGGCTGCTTTTGTACGAATTTTGAGTGACGGGTTAATCTTCTATAATCTTGTAGGGGGACAATAGCGACTTCTGCGACACACAAAAGGGATTCTCGGGAAGAGGGAAGTTCCTCCTTCCCCTCTTCTCTCGTCGTGGCCGGAGGCGAGACACTCACCGTCACTAGCTGTCAAGGTTCCTAGACGGGCATTACAAGCGAGGCGTTAGCGACATCCACCAGGTGCTGTTTGCTAATCGTTTAATTCGTTTTAAAATTCCTTTTCGAGACTTTTTTAACAAGATATTGGTATGTTCGATGTGATACTGCTCCTTTGAACACATATAGACCAAAAAATGAGCGCCGAAATTTCGTTGTAGTATCCCTTTAAGATAACAGTCGGGGCGAAGTGGCCAATCAAGGAGCGACACGTCGATCTCCTTTGTGCGGGGGTTCGTTACGGAAATCGCCCCAAAGGGGGAGAGGAGGAAGCCACTCACGGTGGTAAGCAGCGCCACCTCTCGCTACGTCAGCGCGGCCGCCACGGCGCGCCAAAACGCTGACGCTACAGAATCTTGAGGGATCACAATCCCCACACTGCCTAGCCCCGCACACCACCACATGGGACCCTTCCAGCATGTGCAAATAAAATTATTATTATTATTATTATTATTATTATTATTATTATTATTATTATTACTACTCTTATCCAAAATCAATAGAGATGCTCCAACGTTCTTCAAATCAACTAATGGATTGGTTTAATCGCAATCTACTTGATATAAACATCTCTAAGACGAAACTCGTCTGCTTTCACAATCCTCTAAAAGTTATTTCTTTAAATGTTCCTTTTTTCTTGCACACATCAGACTGTATCCTCTGCCATTGTGATCAAATTCCTTATTCAGACACCGTAAAATACCTTGGAATACTCTTAGATTCAGACCTATCATGGAACTCTCATCTTACAAAAATATGTTCACAACTAAGGAGTGTTTCCTGCTTGCTTTATCATATCAAAACATTTATGCCTCTTGGTGTTCGCAAGCATATTGCCTATTCTTTAGCTTACAGCAAGTTACGCTATGGTATAACTATTTTTGGCCAATGCTCGAACTTATGGCAAACAAAGGTGAACAGCATCTTGAAGGGAATTCTAAGAAATGTATGCTATAATCTTACGTCCTCCAATTTAAATTTTTTTCAAATGCTTTTAATGCCCGATTTTCGATCTTTGTTCTTGGAAACAGTGGTACTCAATCACAACTGGAATGATGAATTTAAAACGCATCACCCGGTCTCACGGCAGTTGCGCAAGGTTTCACGATACCTTGTTCCCAGTTGCTACACTCGGTATGGTAAAAACATTCGTTCATTTTATGTTCCGCATATATTTAACTCTCTCCCGCCTCATTTTTCAGACATCACGTCCAAAAAGAAACTTAAAAAAGCTCTACGCCATGTATATTGGAATGAAGGAGATACATAAATAATTTTTTGTCTATCGCGAGAAAGAGGAGGGAAAGGGGGGGGGGGAAGCGATGTAGTTTCATTTTAAGTTAACAAGCGGTTTTCTTTTTTTTCTTTTTCCTCAGCCATTTTATTCTTACTTTCGACGCTAATTAAATTGTCAATGCTGTTCTGCATCTTTTTTTTTTCTTTAATAACACACGCGTTTCTGACAAATGCTTTAGGCTTGTGGGTGTAACCTTCCTGTAACTTTCACGTGACATTCGTGTGACTTTCACGTGACTCCAGTGTGACTTTCAGTTTCTGTGATTGTTCTTTTTATCGTGACCACTGACGTCATTTTGCTCAAATCCTCCACTGTTTTCTTTTCGTTTTTTTTTTTTTTTTTTTTAGAATATTTTGTCACCAGTGCTACCATGGTTCAGTCACACAAGCCCTTGAAGGCTTTGACGAACCGGCCTTGCTTCATCACTGCACCCATAATGTACAAATAAATTTATTATTATTATTATTATTATTATTATTATTATTGTTATTAATCAGAGGTTTATTCATACCTCTGATTGTACTTCTTGTTCCTGTACGGCGGTTTCTTATGTGAATTCAGTTAAATACCTGGGAGTTTATTTTGACAGCGACCTTGCTTGGAATACCCACCTGTCCTATATTTGTAGCAAACTCAGAAGTACTGCCTGGCTTTTGTACACCATTAGACATCTTGCTCCGATCTGTGTGCGCAGAGCTATTGCCAGCAGTCTTGCATACGGCGTATTAAGATACGGAATTACTATTCTTTCCAATTGCCCCATAAGATGGCAGGTACGCATCGATAATATTCTGCGGAACATACTGAAAAGCGTGGTGTATAACTGTGATTTGACAGAATGCGAATGTATCTTTCAATATCTTGGTTTACCTCCTTCCAAAAGTGTTCGTGAATTCAGTAATTTTGCGCCACTTTGGATGGATGATTTCAAAAAGACATTCATGTCCTCCCGAGTTCTAAGAGATTGTCCTCGCTATGTTATACCTCGTTCTTATACTCGCTACGGACAAGCTACTCGTGATATTTATGTCCCGAAAATATTTAACTCGCTTCCTGATGACATTTTTACGCTTACCTCAAAAAGCAACTAAAAAAATTCCTAATTGATTGGACTCTACCTTAAGCACTCGTTAATGTTTCCTACCTTTTTTTTGACAACCTTGTCGGAATTTTTTATGTTACCTGTATATATGTCTATAGTGTTTCTACCGGTCCACTGTGATTGACTATCTCTGTCTGTGGCATGTATATATCTATATGTATACTTTTTGTGTATCACTAATATCTACCTGTACATATGTCTATAATGTGTCTACCGGTCCACTGTAATTTACTATCTCTATCCGTGCCATGTACAAAGTGACCTGACTGCCCGCCGCCTCCCCTACCCCCCTCCCCCACCCCGGACAACTATGACTGTTATCGGTGTTAGTTTGCTAACTAGATGTATTTAATCACTTACTACCTCTTCCGGGCCATGTCCCCACAAGCCTACTTTGGCTTTGACGGGCCCAAAATTATCGCAAACAAACACGAAAGCGAATAAATATTATTATTATTATTATTATTATTATTATTATTATTATTATTATTATTATAACAATCCTGTTTTCGGTTCACAAGTAGTTCGTGCCAAATCAGAATAATATTGCTTTTTAGTTCGCGTTATTTTGCGATTTTCATGTATCTGCATGCAACTAAACAAAGAACTATCTTGCTCGACGTTGCACATGCGTCCATTCCTAACTCTTCCCATCTTCTAAACGTCCGTGTGTTGCCTAACACCAGAAACCGGAGTTTTAAATGTTAAAAACTGCACGTTGCGAATATCGAACGCACCCTTTCATGCAACGCTGAAGTGACCCAAATCGAAAAAACATACATATTTACAAAAATATTGTTATATCTTCTGGTGAAGGCTCAGCAACCGTTGCATTCGTTTTTACGCACAAAACGGTGACTCCCAGTAAAAGTGAGAACGCAGTGATTGCCTTTATTTCAACAAAGTAAACACTTGCAGGCGTGCGGTGATGAAGCCACAAAATCAAAACTCTCGTAGCGTTATTCGTGACTGCACCAGCTACTACCCAACCTTGTTGTCACGCCACTCTCTGCAAGGAGACACTAAAATTGCCGTGTTGCCTAACACCAGAAACCGGAGTTTTAAATGTTAAAAACTGCACGTTGCGAATATCGAACGCACCCTTTCATGCAACGCTGAAGTGACCCAAATCGAAAAAACATACATATTTACAAAAATATTGTTATATCTTCTGGTGAAGGCTCAGCAACCGTTGCATTCGTTTTTACGCACAAAACGGTGACTCCCAGTAAAAGTGAGAACGCAGTGATTGCCTTTATTTCAACAAAGTAAACACTTGCAGGCGTGCGGTGATGAAGCCTCAAAATCAAAACTCTCGTAGCGTTATTCGTGACTGCACCAGCTACTACCCAACCTTGTTGTCACGCCACTCTCTGCAAGGAGACACTAAAATTGCCGTGTTGCCTAACACCAGAAACCGGAGTTTTAAATGTTAAAAACTGCACGTTGCGAATATCGAACGCACCCTTTCATGCAACGCTGAAGTGACCCAAATCGAAAAAACATACATATTTACAAAAATATTGTTATATCTTCTGGTGAAGGCTCAGCAACCGTTGCATTCGTTTTTACGCACAAAACGGTGACTCCCAGTAAAAGTGAGAACGCAGTGATTGCCTTTATTTCAACAAAGTAAACACTTGCAGGCGTGCGGTGATGAAGCCTCAAAATCAAAACTCTCGTAGCGTTATTCGTGACTGCACCAGCTACTACCCAACCTTGTTGTCACGCCACTCTCTGCAAGGAGACACTAAAATTGCCGTGTTGCCTAACACCAGAAACCGGAGTTTTAAATGTTAAAAACTGCACGTTGCGAATATCGAACGCACCCTTTCATGCAACGCTGAAGTGACCCAAATCGAAAAAACATACATATTTACAAAATATTGTTATATCTTCTGGTGAAGGCTCAGCAACCGTTGCATTCGTTTTTACGCACAAAACGGTGACTCCCAGTAAAAGTGAGAACGCAGTGATTGCCTTTATTTCAACAAAGTAAACACTTGCAGGCGTGCGGTGATGAAGCCTCAAAATCAAAACTCTCGTAGCGTTATTCGTGACTGCACCAGCTACTACCCAACCTTGTTGTCACGCCACTCTCTGCAAGGAGACACTAAAATTGCCGTGTTGCCTAACACCAGAAACCGGAGTTTTAAATGTTAAAAACTGCACGTTGCGAATATCGAACGCACCCTTTCATGCAACGCTGAAGTGACCCAAATCGAAAAAACATACATATTTACAAAAATATTGTTATATCTTCTGGTGAAGGCTCAGCAACCGTTGCATTCGTTTTTACGCACAAAACGGTGACTCCCAGTAAAAGTGAGAACGCAGTGATTGCCTTTATTTCAACAAAGTAAACACTTGCAGGCGTGCGGTGATGAAGCCTCAAAATCAAAACTCTCGTAGCGTTATTCGTGACTGCACCAGCTACTACCCAACCTTGTTGTCACGCCACTCTCTGCAAGGAGACACTAAAATTGCCGTGTTGCCTAACACCAGAAACCGGAGTTTTAAATGTTAAAAACTGCACGTTGCGAATATCGAACGCACCCTTTCATGCAACGCTGAAGTGACCCAAATCGAAAAAACATACATATTTACAAAAATATTGTTATATCTTCTGGTGAAGGCTCAGCAACCGTTGCATTCGTTTTTACGCACAAAACGGTGACTCCCAGTAAAAGTGAGAACGCAGTGATTGCCTTTATTTCAACAAAGTAAACACTTGCAGGCGTGCGGTGATGAAGCCTCAAAATCAAAACTCTCGTAGCGTTATTCGTGACTGCACCAGCTACTACCCAACCTTGTTGTCACGCCACTCTCTGCAAGGAGACACTAAAATTGCCGTGTTGCCTAACACCAGAAACCGGAGTTTTAAATGTTAAAAACTGCACGTTGCGAATATCGAACGCACCCTTTCATGCAACGCTGAAGTGACCCAAATCGAAAAAACATACATATTTACAAAAATATTGTTATATCTTCTGGTGAAGGCTCAGCAACCGTTGCATTCGTTTTTACGCACAAAACGGTGACTCCCAGTAAAAGTGAGAACGCAGTGATTGCCTTTATTTCAACAAAGTAAACACTTGCAGGCGTGCGGTGATGAAGCCTCAAAATCAAAACTCTCGTAGCGTTATTCGTGACTGCACCAGCTACTACCCAACCTTGTTGTCACGCCACTCTCTGCAAGGAGACACTAAAATTGCCGTGTTGCCTAACACCAGAAACCGGAGTTTTAAATGTTAAAAACTGCACGTTGCGAATATCGAACGCACCCTTTCATGCAACGCTGAAGTGACCCAAATCGAAAAAACATACATATTTACAAAATATTGTTATATCTTCTGGTGAAGGCTCAGCAACCGTTGCATTCGTTTTTACGCACAAAACGGTGACTCCCAGTAAAAGTGAGAACGCAGTGATTGCCTTTATTTCAACAAAGTAAACACTTGCAGGCGTGCGGTGATGAAGCCTCAAAATCAAAACTCTCGTAGCGTTATTCGTGACTGCACCAGCTACTACCCAACCTTGTTGTCACGCCACTCTCTGCAAGGAGACACTAAAATTGCCGTGTTGCCTAACACCAGAAACCGGAGTTTTAAATGTTAAAAACTGCACGTTGCGAATATCGAACGCACCCTTTCATGCAACGCTGAAGTGACCCAAATCGAAAAAACATACATATTTACAATAATATTGTTATATCTTCTGGTGAAGGCTCAGCAACCGTTGCATTCGTTTTTACGCACAAAACGGTGACTCCCAGTGAAAGTGAGAACGCAGTGATTGCCTTTATTTCAACAAAGTAAACACTTGCAGGCGTGCGGTGATGAAGCCTCAAAATCAAAACTCTCGTAGCGTTATTCGTGACTGCACCAGCTACTACCCAACCTTGTTGTCACGCCACTCTCTGCAAGGAGACACTAAAATTGCCGTGTTGCCTAACACCAGAAACCGGAGTTTTAAAGGTTAAAAAAAGTCATAGCATATCCACGTGGTGAATGATGATGAGTGGGCGAAGCTCCGGAGTGAATCGTCGGTAAACCAGCGATTCTTCCGTTAATTCGGCGGTTATTGCCGCCACAGTGTCGACGCCGCAGGCTCCGTCGTCAAAGATCAAGGTATGCGCCATTGTGTTGAGTGCAATCACAGCCTGCATAGGATCTTCGAGATCGGTAACCTCCGGCGCCGGCTCGATCTCGTCGTCGTCCACGGCGCCGTCGTCTTGCACGTTTGCGAGGCGCCTCCAATCAATTTTGATTTTGAGGTACTTGTATAACGAGAATGCTCGAGATGTTTGAGCCACTCGTGATGTTACGTTTCTTAACGAGACCCCTCTTATACGACGGTTGCACCGAGCCGGCGCTTGAGATGAACGTCGATGGCCACGTCGTCCGGAATGTTCCGAGGTAAGCTTGCACCGTGGTGGGGACGTTTATCGGAACGTTAACCACTTGCCCCTTGATGCCATACTGTCCATTACCGTGCGTCAACCGCCTTATGCTCATGAACGGCAAACGAGGAGCGATCAGTCGTTCTTCCACAAGGTTCAGAGGAGGTAAGTGATCCGGTTTGGGGTGGGTACGTGTAGCCGTAAGATACGCTCATTGGAGGCACCTTTCCCGCCACTAGCGAATCCTTGCAGCTATAGCAAATCTTGTATCTCACCGCTGCTGGCAGGGAACTCGCGCTGCAGCACGGCGATGGCATTGGCGCGAGCCTGGTCGTTCTTTATGGAAGATATTGTGACTAGACTGTTTGAGAACCACAATCTATCACACACACCACAGCTATGGCCGAACGAAACGTCTAGAAAGTCTCGCTTAAACCGCGCGTCGGCACTTTCGGGCTGAGCTCGCCTGATGCGTTTTGCAGACGCCTCACGAGCTCTCGCTGCATCGGGGTCTGCCTGCCGATACGCGCGCTTTCTTGCCGCTTCCCGTTCCCTGACGTTCTGCAGATCCTCTTGGCGCCGCTGGCCGTGCCGCTTCGGCTTCCCGCTCTCGTACGGCCGGATCTTGGCGACGCTGCCGTGCCGCTTCGGCTTCCCACTCTCGTACGGCCGGATCTTGGCGGCGTCGCCGAGCAGACTGACGACGCGATTCGGCTTCCCGCTCTCGCACGGCCGGATCTTGGCGGCGTCGACGCGCAGCCTGACGACATGCTTCGGCCTCTCGCTCTCGCACGGCTGGATTCTGTCTGCGAGCGCGCGCTGCCGCCGCCTTGCGCGCTCTCCGCTCCGCAGCCTTGTCTACTGCCTCCATCCAGCTAAACTACGAGCAGCGCCAAGAGCGAGTGCCTTTTATAACATGAGCTAAGCGCCATCTGTCATCTCTACATAAAGTTAATTCCGGAACACGCCATCTCTTGAGCCATTCATAAACTAAACCTCGAAGTGGCTACATACCCACAACTAGGAGGGACAGACCCACGCCTTAAGGAGCTTCGCCCCTAAAACTGCACGTTGCGAATATCGAACGCACCCTTTCATGCAACGCTGAAGTGACCCAAATCGAAAAAACATACATATTTACAATAATATTGTTATATCTTCTGGTGAAGGCTCAGCAACCGTTGCCTTCGTTTTTACGCACAAAACGGTGACTCCCAGTGAAAGTGAGAACGCAGTGATTGCCTTTATTTCAACAAAGTAAACACTTGCAGGCGTGCGGTGATGAAGCCTCAAAATCAAAACTCTCGTAGCGTTATTCGTGACTGCACCAGCTACTACCCAACCTTGTTGTCACGCCACTCTCTGCAAGGAGACACTAAAATTGCCGTGTTGCCTAACACCAGAAACCGGAGTTTTAAAGGTTAAAAACTGCACGTTGCGAATATCGAACGCACCCTTTCATGCAACGCTGAAGTGACCCAAATCGAAAAAACATACATATTTACAATAATATTGTTATATCTTCTGGTGAAGGCTCAGCAACCGTTGCATTCGTTTTTACGCACAAAACGGTGACTCCCAGTGAAAGTGAGAACGCAGTGATTGCCTTTATTTCAACAAAGTAAACACTTGCAGGCGTGCGGTGATGAAGCCTCAAAATCAAAACTCTCGTAGCGTTATTCGTGACTGCACCAGCTACTACCCAACCTTGTTGTCACGCCACTCTCTGCAAGGAGACACTAAAATTGCCGTGTTGCCTAACACCAGAAACCGGAGTTTTAAAGGTTAAAAACTGCACGTTGCGAATATCGAACGCACCCTTTCATGCAACGCTGAAGTGACCCAAATCGAAAAAAACATACATATTTACAATAATATTGTTATATCTTCTGGTGAAGGCTCAGCAACCGTTGCCTTCGTTTTTACGCACAAAACGGTGACTCCCAGTGAAAGTGAGAACGCAGTGATTGCCTTTATTTCAACAAAGTAAACACTTGCAGGCGTGCGGTGATGAAGCCTCAAAATCAAAACTCTCGTAGCGTTATTCGTGACTGCACCAGCTACTACCCAACCTTGTTGTCACGCCACTCTCTGCAAGGAGACACTAAAATTGCCGTGTTGCCTAACACCAGAAACCGGAGTTTTAAAGGTTAAAAACTGCACGTTGCGAATATCGAACGCACCCTTTCATGCAACGCTGAAGTGACCCAAATCGAAAAAACATACATATTTACAATAATATTGTTATATCTTCTGGTGAAGGCTCAGCAACCGTTGCATTCGTTTTTACGCACAACGCACATTCCCAACCGGGAGCCAGTTGACTCCCGGTTGGGAATGGTTCAAGCCAGTTGACCCCTCAGCTAGTCCCAGTTGGACTCCTGTCAGCTAAGTCCCACTTGGAACCAGTTAGTCCCAATTGAAACCAGTCGAGATGCCAACCGGTCCCAGTTCGACGTTTTCGCATAGGTGCCTTGTAAAGCTAAAGGCGCAGCACCTTTTCTGTGAAATCTTCAAGGCGACATCCTTAACAATTTGAACGTGTGAGGTGGCTGCAGCTGACAATCAGCTTTGGTGCTAATGTCGAGTACTGTGTGCAGGTCCTCGCTGGGTTCATGGGCCAGCAAGTGCGGAGCATCCTGGAGAAGATGGCCAGGGCCAAGATCCAGCAGGACCACAAGGAGGCAATGCCAGGGACCCGCTCGTGGGACGGCTGGACCATCAAGGGTGCTCCACCAACCGCGCCGTGTGAGCTCGAGCTCCCACCGCTTAGCTCTCCTGGAGCTTCTGCTGCTCCTTTGGCATGCGAGGATGAGCCGCCTACAACCAGGCCTACACAGAGGCTTATGATTTTGTCGTGCTTGAAGTCTCAAGCAGGTGACTGCCTTTTATGCTTACAATAATGACTATAATTTATTGTCTCACTTTGCTGCATATGAGCCACCATGCAGGCTGATTCGCTACAGTGTTTACCTTCGGGCTAATCCTCCATTTTGCATATTGTTCACCTGTCATTTTTGCCGATAGATTCAGCATCCATTATTATGAAATAAAAAAGAAAGCTTATTTGGTTCCCAATTGTGACATTCTTGATTCAGACCCTGATAGCAACATATTTCTGTGCCGAACAGGTTATGGTGCTG